>JAUCNO010002531.1:0-11616 GCA_032353835.1 Enteromius viviparus
GTGGAATTTAATGTATACGGTCAGTGGTACTTGTAGATACTCCCGAAAATCAGTGGTGTATACAGGAGTTTCCTAGTACGGATACACCTCTTTTCATGCAGTGATATATACTGGCCAGCGGAGTCAACCATATACTATAGAATACCCAAACATGTATACAGACACTTGTTTAGTTTTGAATGGGCTGGAAATGCTTAACATGGCTGATCAATCACAGGAAGCCCCACCTTCTGAATTAAATAGCCAATCGTTAATTTGTAAAGTCAGCACAAAAGTAAAATCATATGCATCTGCTGTAAGAAGTTCTGGTTGCTATAGAAACAGTCAGCACTCTGAGACGTGTGCCTTGGACTGCACATCCTCTGATAAATATGCTTTAACAGTATATTTGAGCAAAAGAAACAACATTTTTACACAGTTGTTGTCAGATTTTATTAGTAATTTAAAATCTGAAATGGAGTGGAAACAATGGGAGACACAAACATTTCACAATAAGAGTCCTCAATTAAAACCGGGAGTGGAGTGCCTTCTGTTGGAGTTTGTGGGCACTCAAGCTGATGAACGTGACAATATCATTGCACCTGCTGCACCAATGGTACAGCAGCAAAGGTTTTTTGGTTATTATATGAGAATGACAGTATAATTCGAAATAGGAAATTATGTAGTATATAGTTTTAAACAGGAAAAATATAGATAACTCAAAAACGCATCTTATTTTTTTTAACTTGGATGCTTGGTCTAACCAGACTCAAACTGTTTAACTCTAGGGGAATTTTAAATAGTAGTGGAGTGTTCCTTTAAGGCTATGAATAAAAGTAAAAACCCGTCATTCTTATTATTTTGACACAGTTCAGACTAACATTTTGTTCTTGAGTGCTTTATATATATGACCCTGGTGTTAAGTTTCATTACTGTTATGACGTCATTGTAGAAATCATGAAATCAGCATTGATGGGAATAACGGCGTTACTAACTGTGTTATTTTTTCAGTAACAAGTAATCAAACAAATTACTGTTTCCCCCATTATATCGCCGTTACCGTTGGGACTAATGCACTAATGATAATCTTTTTGGCTGTTATCTAACCTATTATTGTCCCTGTTTTTATTTCATCAAATTAATTTGAGCGAACGCATACTGCACGATTAATATTCATGAATCCAGCAACTCATTAACACTTAGTGTGTTTTATATTGTTATTAGTAGAATTCATAGTAGTTTTGTTATCTTATCATCTTTTGCCCCATTTTTTAACACTAAATGATAAACCAACACCACCAGTTAGTTTCATTAATTTAACATTTAGATGGGGGCATTCAAGTTTGCCAATTTATTTTTATTTATTTTTATTTTTATAATGTTGTAACTCAGTTACTAACTCAGGTACCATGTGTGAGAAGTAACTAGTAACTACAGCTAATTACTTTTCTAAAGTTAAGTGCCCAACACTGGAAATCAGAAATCATTTAAAAACATTTTCATCATTTAAAAAAGTGTTTTTGAAGGTGAAACAACCATTTTTTTCCCCACACAATAGAGCAACACTTCTAGAATTCAAACTTGAATACTACAATACACTGGGTACTAAAATCTTCTATTGTGTGGCTAAATAAATGAATACATAAATAATTAAATATCATCAATAGCATCAGAGTGGGTGGTAGATAGCATGGGTAATTTGATCCAGACACTGTATAAATAAAAGGACAGTAAGGAGAGCAGAACAAACTCTTAACAGGAGGAGACTCACTCATGGCCTATGAGACAGAGACAGATCGTGAGACTCAATACTGCTTTCCTGCCATCAACTCATCATGTATCAGGGGAAAACGCTCTAGACATGAATACAATATCATGTATGTGTTTTCTTCATTGCTGTCAGCATGGACTGTGTTTCTGAATCTGCTGGTGATCATCTCCATCTCTCACTTCAAGAAGCTTCACACTCCAACCAACCTGCTCATTCTCTCTCTGGCTGTGGCTGATATGCTTATTGGATTTATTGTGATACCCATACAGGCCATCAAACTGATTGAGACATGTTGGTACTTTGGAGACACTTTCTGTGGAGTGTTTTTGGCAGTAACTGGGCTGCTCCTCTCAGCATCTTTAAATAGTTTAATTTTAATTGCTGTTGATCGTTATGTGGCTGTATGTCACCCTTTATTGTACCAGCAAAAAATAACTACAACTAAAACCCTAGCTGTCATATGCATCTGCTGGTTGTGGTCTTCAGTATACAATATTTCCTTCATAACAGATAACAGATATTTTGATCTATCAATCAGAGCATACGGGTGTTATGGAGAGTGTCCCTTTATGGTTAACTTTGCCTGGAGCATGACCGATCTGTTGTTGTCCTTCATTTTTCCTTGTTCTGTGATTATAATTTTATATCTGAAGATCTTTTATGTTGCTCAACAACAAGTAAAAGTTATAAACTCTCTGATGAAGAGTGGTAAATGTGTAACAGAGGGTTCAGTGAGGAGGAAATCTGAGAGTAAAGCTGCTCTGACATTAGGAATCATTGTAACAGTTTATCTGTGTTGCTATATTCCATACTATATTGTGTCTCTTACAGTAAAAACAATAATCTCTTTCAAAATATTAACATTGTTATTATGGACTTTGTATATCAACTCAGGTTTGAATCCTCTTATCTATGCTTTATTTTACAACTGGTTTAAAATGTCAGTTAAACACATCTTAACTTGTAAAATATTTCAAACAGCATCCTCTTTGGTGGATATTTTAACATGATTTGTGTATGGTAGTGTTAAATATATTTTACAAAGGTATTATTTATTATTTTAAATGTTATTTTTAATACAACAAACTAATTTCAGTTGAACATCTTTTTAACAATGTAATTGAGGTATTTGACCCATTATAAAGTGAGTGACAAGCACAAAAGCAGTGTAAACACAAACACACACATAATTTAAATCATGAGAACATGAGGTTAAGTTCATAACGAGATTAAAGATTTGAAAACTTCACTGTCATTCTTATAGCTTTATACATAGGCCTACTGTCAAGTTTCTCATCTCAGCCCAGCCTAAACTTGATAAAAGGCTTCTTTAGTCCTGAATAACGCAATGGGACAACTTAGTTTGCAGATATTTAGAATCGCAACAGTAGAAGCTTCAACATTGAAGTATTCAGAAGGTATACAAAAGGTACACAGAAGGTTGATAACCTTAAACACAAACAAATCAAATAAATAAATTTCACATTCATAACTATAATTTTAACAACAAATTAAATACACAGGTTTAATTTATAACAACCTACAATGTTAATAAACTTAAGCCTTTTAAATAATTCACCATAAATCAAAATCCACAAATATAAACAATATTAACATAAGTTACTTTGTTTTACCTCTAAACCAGGGGAGTCAAACTCAATTCCTGGAGGGCCAGAGCCCTGCAGAGTTTAGATGCAACCCTAATTAAACACATCTGATCCAACTAATCAAGTCCTTCAAAACTGCATATTGTGTGTGTTGTAGCAGGGTTGGAACTAAACTCTGCAGGGCTCCGGCCCTCCAGGAATTGAGTTTGACACCCCCGCTCTAAACAGATAAAAATATCAATGATTATCATAGTTGCCTCCACAGGATTAAATTTGAGCTGAACAGGTAAAAGTGGAGTATTTTCCTTCAATGAAGCCTTGCTCCAAACTTTTACCTCCATGTGCTCTCAGAGGAGCACCACTTATTACTGCCCCCCCCAGACCATACTTTGCAGGTTCCACTTCAGTACCTACTCTTGTCTGCCCATGTGTGTGTGTGTGTATAATTACAAGTCTTTAAAAAGTCTATTAATAAAGTATCCGTACTCAATCTACTCAATGAACAATACGTAAAATTAAATTAAAATAACAAAAAAATCTATAAAAACAAATTAATAAAACTAGCTAATGAAACGGTAACAAACATATGGTCCAATACCATGTCTCATGTCAAGTGAATGAAGCATCTTATAACAGGCATCCAATACTTACTTCGGGAAAAGGGGAATAACAAATGACATTTGAGATAGAACTAATACACCAAGCCCCGCCCCACGACTGACAAAAATAAAAGTGTTCGTGCAAGCATGTGAGAGAAGATCTAGCACAGGAATGATCGCACACACGAGTGTGCTGGTAGGAGTATGGGAGAGATTGCTTGGAGAAGGTGAGAGGGGATCGGATCTAGGGGACAAGTTGTAGGATGGCTAGAAAGGAGAAGTTTGGATACTTTTGCCTCCGAGAGAGGACAGAAGGAGAAGAGTGGGGTCATAGCTGTAGGTGTTGTCTGTAGTAGTTCCTGTATGCTTGGAGCTGAGAACTGGCTGCTGATAGTTGCATTTTTGAAAAGAAGGTGGCGAAATCACCGGCAGTTATAGAAGTGGTGGGGGGTGGTGCTCTTGGGCAGAGGAGTGAGTTGAATGTTTTGAAGAGCTTATGTTTGTCTGGAGCATTGTTGATCTTGGTGTGGAAGTATGTGGATTTGGCAGTATGGACTTGCGCAGAGAAGGATCTTCAAGTCAGATGGTTTTTTAGAATTGCGCCATTTTCTCTCCGCCGCCTTGAGTGGCCCTGAGTTCCCAGAGAACATCGGAGAGCCAGGGGTTAGAAGGGGAGGACATAAATAATCTAGGCAGGAGGTTAAGGTGGAGCATAAAGTGTCTGTGGCTGTATTAACGTCCAGAGATGAAAGATATGACTACAGAGGAAAGATGGGAGACTGAGAGGGAGCATAGGTTACGTCTGAAAGTAACAGGTAGAGGTGACAGAGGTGTACTGGAAGTGAGATGTAGGTTACATGTAAGGAAGAAGTGGTCAGAGATGTGGAGGGGTTTAACCAGAATGTTGTCTGCAGCGCAGTTGCGTATGTAAATGAGGTTGAGTTGGTTGCCTGATTTGTGAGTGCTTGTGGTAATAAGGCGGTTTCGGTCAAATGAAGCAATGAGTGAGTGAAAGTCTGCAGCATAAAGCTTGTCCAGATGAATGTTAAAATCACCAGTGGGTGAGAGTGGAGTGCCATCCTCTTGGAATGAAGATAGCAGTCCATCCAGCTCATCTAGAAAGAGCTTAGCTGACCAGGAGGGAGGAAGATGACCACAACGTGGAGTTTAATTGGAGCTGATACTGTGATGGCATGGGATTCAAATGAGAGATAGTTACAGAGCAGAGAGTGGTGAGAGAATTGCCATTTATTAGAAATGAGTATTCCAGTACCCCCACCTCTCCCAGTGTGTGTGAGAGAAAGAGAAGTAATTGGACAGGTCTCAGTGAGGCCCAGCATACTAAGTGAGGATTGTATTGAGAATGCGGAAATGAAATCAGCTTTGTTAACAGCTGACTGGCAGTTCCAGAGGCCGCCAGTAAAGGAGAAGGTTTCAGTGGATGAAATGGTGCCGGAGCAAAGTTTAGTGAAGTTACGTTGACGTTTGCGTGTGATGTTAGAGCGTTGTGTGCTGATGACCGGAATGTATTGAAAACACATGTTAGAGTTAAAAAAGAGAGGAAAGTGAAAGGGGTAGCTTAGTGTGTTGTTGCTTGGTTAAAGACGCGCAGGAAAAAGTCGATGGTCTTTACTCTTGTCGGTCTTAACACAAGGAGGCTGAACACAAAGGCTGAATGCTTCTGCGACACCTCGCCGATACTGAATATATACACTGCTAAATGCCACGCGAGTGACAGCTGGGCCCGCCTCCTGATTTAAGGGCAAATCTATATCTATGTAAATGGCTGAGATCGAAACTAAGAGCCAGGTGCTTTACATATTTTTATACAAATTATGTGACTTAGAACATTCATTTAACATAGATTTTGGCAGTATTGCGATTAAACTTTACCTCATGTACACGCAATATTCAATTATAATAATGCAATTATCATAATTGTCATAATCGTATTAACATAGGAGGCCTACGCTGATTTTAATCGAAATATTCATGTAAAGACCTTAAATATTGCTGCCCTGACCAGTCTAACTATTGTTTTGGCTATTAAAATAGTTTAGTTTTGTGTGTAATGGCAAAATTATTATTTTTCGTTTCGTTTTTCTTTTAAGTCAATTTAGAAAAACTTTTGGAACATTTTTGCTTGTTAAATAACCTATAAGTTTTTGTTTTTTAAAAGCAATGACCAGCAGCAGAAAGTGAGCTGATGCCTTTTCCAATCATCATGACTTGCCTAAAATAAAATCAATGTAGCCTATATACTAAATTAATAAATGTATATAAAAATGTTTTAACATTAAACCTCACTATATTAAAAGTGTGCTATCATATTCACATTAGTTCGGAGACTGGCAGGTCGCTCCGGGGAACGCGTTTTTAGGGATCACACTGATTTTCTGTCTCCCACAGACACGGATACTACTCCAGACAGTAAGTTTCGCCCACAATTGAGACTACTCTCTCCATAAAGGGTGTTAATTCAGCATCTCTTAACCTGAACCTTTACTTCGGGCCGTTTCATTTTTATTCAATTTACAGTGCGACGTTCAGACCCCACTGTTTTAACTAAACTCTCCCACGCTATATATATATTTTTTTTTTCGTTTGTTATTAATTCCGGAGGACAAACTTGCAAATAACACAGTTTTTCTACTGTCTACACCGATTCAGGAGCACCTCCAATTCACATTATGTAAAGTTTCTCTTCTTGCTTGCTTTTGCCATTGCTCTTTAATTTGGTTTTTGCCAAAGTGGAATCATTACCATATTTATACAGAGGAGGAGGCAGTGAGGGGTTTAGCGCTCGTGCATGTCCACTCAATTTCACATTAATTCGGATGTACAAAAAGAAAATGCACAGGTTTCCGCGTACGCAGTGTTTAATACATCAGAATTTTTTCGTGCGTATGCACATTTCCAGCTTTGTCCGTACGCAATGTTTTAGTATTAATTCTATGCATGTGTTTGTACATGAGGCCCCTGATGTTACATTTTACACCATCATGTGTTGTCATTATGCTCCACATGCTTCTTTGTTTTTGTTTTCATTCTGCCACACGTCTTGCCCCATCTGTAACCCTGCCGCTCTCATCAGTGTTCATTACACTCCAGCTGCGTCCTCCAGGTGTCACGTATTATGTCTGGATTAGTCTGTGTATTTAAACCATGCTCTGTCCCATGTTCTATGTCTGTTGTTTCATTGGATCGTTTATGTCTGCACTGATCTACGCACCTTCATCAGCTTTCATTGTATCCTGTTTTCACTATTAAATGTTTAGTGTTCGTTTAAACTCTTGTCTCTGTGACTCCTTGGCCAGCTGTGAAGTGAGATCGCTACTGCCACAGCCCAAACCTACATTGTTTGGTTTATTTAAAATTGTGAAGATTAATTATCTTCGTCTCTGTGCTCCTCTGTCCTTCTGTCACGCTCGGTGTCTCAACAGCAGCAGGCAAAGATGAAGGTTGGGTTTAACATAACCTTTTAATAAAGCAGACTGGATGGGGTTTTGGTTCCTTGCCGCTGTCGCCTCTGGCTTGCTTAGTTGGGGACACCTGATTTTCAGTGAATTTTGTCGTCTTGACTACAGAGACCGTCTCTGCATTTGATAAATAAAGTTTAATTCTCGTCATTATACATTACCATTACTCTGTTGTTCAATTTTGATAATGTTCAGTGCTTTGCTACAATCTGTATTGTTAAAAGTGCTATACAAATAAAAAAAAAGTGACAGACAGACAAAGGTACATACACAAAATAAAGTAACCTTAAGGATCCACAGTAAAAGACAAAAACACAACGGGCTTATAAACACAGGGGATAACTCAGGACAAGTGAGGAGCACAGATGGGATGAATTAAACAATCAACTAAACAAGAACAGGAACTAGACCATATAAGGACAAACAGGAAATAACAAAACAAAACCAAAACGAACTAGTTACAGATAACATGGCAAGGGCATCACACCTTCACAGTAGAGTCATGACAATATGACAGATCCTGTGACTCACCCACACTGTTATATAATAATTTTAAAAACATTTTACCCAGAATCCTCTCTGATGAACATTACTTTTTTAATCTCATTCATGATACCTGAAGTGAAGATGTAGTTTATAATGCTGTACACAAGTTCACAATGAAGTGGTTAAAAAAAATATTAGAATAATAATGTTTGCTAAATTTAACAACAAATAAAACAAATAAAACAGTAAAACAGTGAAGTGACGTGTGGCCAGGTATGGTAACCCATACTTGGAATTTGCTCTGCATTTAACCTATCCAAAGTGCACACACACATCACTGAACACTCACATACTGTAAACCCAGAGCAGTGGGCAGCTAATGCTGGTATATATATATATATATATATATATATACATATCCTGCTTTTTACTATGGCATTGTGTCACACCAGACTAAGGAGACAACAAGGCTTCGAAGGAATTTGTTGGTACACATAAAGATAAGTTGGTACATACAATATTACATGCATACATAAATATTTAAATGCCATTATGCAGCATCAGAGTGGGTGGTAGATGGGTTGGTCAGTCTGATCCAGACAGTGTATAAATAAAAGAAAAGTAAGGAGAACGAAACAAACTCCTAACAGGAGGAGACTCAGTCATGGCCTATAAGACAGAGACAGATCATGAGACTCAATTCTGCTTTCCTGCCATCAACTCATCATGTATCAAGGAAAAACCCTCCAGACATGAATACAATATGATGTACATGTTTTTTTCATTTTTGTCAGCATGGACTGTGTTTCTGAATCTGCTGGTGATCATCTCCATCTCTCACTTCAAGAAGCTTCACACACCAACCAACCTGCTGATTCTTTCTCTGGCTGTGGCTGATATGCTTATTGGACTTATTGTGATGCCCATAGAGGCCACCAGGCTGATTGAGATGTGCTGGTACTTTGGAAACACATTCTGTGGCTTATTTTTGGCAGTAACAGGGCTGCTATTTTCAGCATCTCTTTACAATTTAATTTTAATTGCTGTTGATCGTTATGTGGCTGTTTGTCATCCTTTAATATACCAGCAAAAAATAACTACAACTACAACTGTGTGTGTCATATGCATCTGTTGGTTGTGGTCTTCAGCATATAATATTTCTTTCATAACAGATAACAGATATTTTGATCCATCAATCAGAACATATGGGTGTTATGGAGAGTGTCCTTTTATGGCTAACTTTTCATGGAGTTTGAGTGATCTTTTCTTGTCCTTCCTTTTTCCTTGTTCTGTGATTATAATTTTATATCTGAAAATATTATATGTTGCTCACAAGCAAGTGAAAGTTATAAACTCTCTGATGAAGAGTAGTAAATGTGTAACAGAGAGTTCAGTGAGGAGGAAATCTGAGAGTAAAGCTGCTCTGACATTAGGAATCATTGTCACAGTTTATCTCTTTTGTTATATTCCATACTATATTACGTCTCTAACAGCAAATAAAGTAATCTATTTCAAAGTAGTTCGATTTCTTTTATGGATTTTGTATATTAACTCAGGTCTAAATCCTCTGATCTATGCATTATTTTACTGCTGGTTTAAAGTGTCAGTTAAACATATCATAACTTTCAAGATATTTCAGACAGCATCTTCTCTCATTGACATTTTTACAGATCATAATCAGAGTTAATACCCCAATGACCCCCCCCAGTCCCAGTCCTGTTTTTTTCCCCCATATCATGCCTTTGTTGTTTATACAGTAGAAATGATTAATAACAATCTTGTTAATTGCCCTCAATAGCATCAGTACTTATGGTGTAGTCTTTCCCTTGATTCTCTTATCTGGTCTTTGCTCAATTTATGTGCTTTTTGCGTCTCCTGCCTAACAATTCTTTTTGGTTTATTAAAAATTGAAAAAACATGAATCTCCTTTGTCTTCATGCTCTTCACTCCTAAACAGTAATATACTTACAATGTGACAGAAATCATCATTAAATCATCAATCTTAACATATTTCACCTAGAGGATTTCCCTCAGGGACATGTTAATAGTTAAATTTGTGTGTCCAGGAAGTCCAGGAAAATGTAAAATGTTTGCCGAGTTTAACTCTGTACCCGCTGTTTACAGATTTGTATTTTTTGTTTATGTTTTTGTAGTTATTTATGAGACAGCACTTCCAAATCTCACATATTGTGGCACTAACCCCACCAAACACAACAGTGGTCAAAATTAATGCATCATTTTTATTATTATAAAAAAAAAAATTATAATAATTAATTAATAACCCTGCATTTGACTTAAACCACTGAAATACAAAAGTAAAAAAAAACTGTGTTGCCAACTGCTTTCGGTAATTCTTTATTTTGATGGTTATTTTGAAGCTTCACACTCCAACCAACCTGATAATTCTCTCTCTGGCTGTGTCCAACATGCTTATTGGACTCATTGTAATACCCTTAGAGGGCATCAACCAAAATGAGACCTGCTGGTACTTTGGAAAGATATTGTGTGGAGTGTTTACAAACACCCTTGGATTGCTCCTATCGTTACGTGGCTGTGTGTTGTCCTTTACAGTACTCTCAAAAAAATAACCACAACTAAAACTTTATTCAGCATCGTTCTCTGCTGGTTTTGTTCCTCAGGTTAAAACACTGCCATTGTAATTAATAACGGATATTTTTTTGTATGCATCAAAGAACAATTAAAACAAAAAACAAAGAAGAGGCTGAATGAGATCGATGATCAAACAAGACATGGGGCATGAATTTATACAGGACTAATGCAAAACACCTGTGAACACATAACACAATGATTACAAGGGCGGGGTTACAAATGAGGCAGAGACATGAGGGAACAGGTATGTAAACAAACACAAGAGCACATGGCAAGACATCAACAACATTCAGACGAAAAACACAGACAGGACACACCTACGGTGTGACATACTATGTATGAAAAAAAACCTAGTTGTGTTGCTTTCAAATTAAAGAATTAAAATGCTTTTTTATTTTTTTAATACTACAAAATTCATAAGAGATTTTAAAATCAACACATTTTTAGGAAATGATTGCTTTTAATAATTACATTTGATTTTTGTAAAATAGTACTCTTGAAATGTTTTTGGAAGACTTCAGTAGGTTAGGATGGCTTCTGCTGCAATTCCAATATCAATGTGAACTGTCTTTGTGTCGACTGTTATCTTGAAAAGGAAAATGGAGGAGCTTTAGAGAGGGCTAAAAGGCCCATGGTTGTGATACAAATACTTCAACTAAAATAATGTTTTTAAAAGTTAATAGTTAATATTTCTTCAAAACAATCACTTTAGCATAGTCTGTACTTGCTATACTTCAGGAACGTGGAGACATTTGGATCCACTTGCACATTGTTTAATGAAAGTCAACAGAGTCAGACAGGCAGGTTCAATCATCAACAAATGGGTGTGGAGTAGACAGAGACTTCAGAATCATCAAAATACCAGGCATGGGTCATCATCACATCTGCAAATATGTTAGAATCCAAAGGGCAAGACTGAGGCGGTAATCGAGATAGAGAGAGCGTGTTCGGCAACGATAAATCCAGGAAACAATGCATGATCACAAAAGCACTGACTAAACAAGATCTCCTAAGATCTCAAAACTCTGGACTGTTGGTAGTACCAAGGATAGCAAAGTCCACTAAAGGAGGTAGAGCTTTTTCAT
>JAUCNO010002532.1:0-11615 GCA_032353835.1 Enteromius viviparus
CTGTCAGCGTCATAACTTTGCAGATAGTTTATGTTCACATACAGCTACATGACACACTGCATGAACAATAATTTTTTAAAAAGCATAATAGGGGCACTTTAATAACGTTGCAAACAAAGGAAAAACCATATAAGGGCATACACGTGGGGAAGGACCTAAATAAACACAAGGAGACAAGCGAACGAGATAAGACTAGACAGACACGTAACATATGGGACAGTCCATTTATTTTATAATTTGTTTCAATAAGTGAAACTTGTATGTTATATTAGTTCACTACACACAAAGTGGAATATTTCAAGCCTTTATTTGTTTCACTTTTGATGATTAAGGACAAAATAACCCCAATCCAGTGTTTCATGTGACCAACAAAGAAGAATCTTAAACACATGTTGGCCTCCTGAAATGTGTGTGAATGTACTGTATTAGGTCCTCAGTACTTTATTGGGCCTCCTTTTGCACTGATAACAGCATCAAGGCGGCGTGGCATGGAGGCGATCAGCCTTTGACACAGCTGAGATGTTATGGTAGCCCAAGGTACTTTGATACCGGCCTTCGGCTCGTTTCAGAGTCTCTGTTTCCTCGTCTTCCTCCTGACAATACCACATAGATTTTCAATGGAGTTTAAATCAGGCGAGTTTGCCGGCCAATCAAGTGCAGTTATTCAATGGCTACTAAACCAGGTACTGGTTGCTGTGGGTTTGTAGGCAGGTGCCAAATCCTGCTTTAAAATAAAAGAGTGTATTTTACTCTGTTTATAGAACATTTTGTGCTGAACATAAAGTGGACAACTGTCAGATCAGATGAAATGAACTTTTCCACAACATTCTAATTGATTGAGGAGCACCTGCCATAAAATACACAAAAACATATAATGGGCACGGAAAACAAGGACGGCTGTTCACTCTAAGCTTCACCTGTTTCTTCTGTGGCTTGTGTGGAACAATAGTGTTTGAGGCTGCTGTATGCGAGAGTATGTAGGCGGATTTATGCCACTTTATGTTCAGCACAAAATGTTGCGGTTTGGTTTCTGGGTGACACAGCAGGTTCTCTAAACAGAGTAAAATGCACTAATGGGATTTCAGACAGTCATAGAGAACACATCAAAAGTGGCGTCTTGGTCTCGCAGGGATCGGATGTCATGTACAGGTTATGTGACACCTCTAGATTACAAAAAGCAAGATCTGAACCAGATTAGAGACGCAGGAATAATAAAATACATGTTATAATAATCAATAATAGTTTCTTGTTATGTGCTGAAGTGCAGTGGCTTTAATTATATATATTAGAATGTTTATTTACTGATTTAATATGTGCTATTGTCTATATAACTGTGCTCATATTTTCTTTTAGTCTAGTTGGTAACACACATGACGATAATGTAATGTTTAATCATAGTTTTAATTTCTAAATTACAAATAATGCTAATTATTATGGTTTTATCACTTTCTTTTGTTTCTGATCATGCAGGAAAAAGAAAATCATGCTTTTATTAAATATTTTTGTTTGATTTGATGGTAAAACCCTGTCTGTACTCATTGTTTATTTTTTACTTAATCTGGATTATCTGAATAATTGTTTGAAACCAATATGACGTGTTAATGTCGCAAAACCCGTTTAGGTGCTGAATACAAAACGGTGTGGTTTTGACTGAATTATATAAATGTTTATAGACGGGGTAATCAGAAAATACACTGTATTGCATTGTTTTAAACTGGCCCACCCTAAAACCGATCCTCCCAAAGAAAAACAGTCAGGTTTTAACAATCAAGAGCAGCATGAGAGAGATGTCCTCAGTAACTGAGCAGTAACCAGCCAAACTTTGACCTTTTAAATAAACAGTAAGATACCATTAATGAATGCAGCTGAATATAAAAACCCCTATACATCAGCCACTCTTCATGTATGATGTTACATGTCGAATATTACAGAGATTGCATATATGTTAAACAATATCTTAACTCTAACATCAACATAACATGAGAGCAAATACAGCTGATTTAGCAGTGAATCTGATGCATAAAGCTGTTCTAGACAGTTATTTTAAGAACAAGGATATTAATATAAACTTAAATTCAATTAGATTTAACACAAGATTTGGTACCACTTTACCTGAAACCTTTACATAGCTATAATATTTTTGATACATTAATTTTTGCAACTTATATGACTGTACAGATCTCAGAATTAATGGTAACCACAGTAAATACCTTATAACACTAATCAATTCATTGTTACGCTATGCATTTTAAATTCGGTTATAACTATTTAAGAAAATATATAATGTATAACAATTATGAATATTTGCAATGCATTATGCCCTTTAATAACCATTAAAAATGCATTATACATAAAGGTTTAAGTAAAGTTTTACCCAAGATTCAATTAACTTTTTACAGGGCAACTAAAAACAGGAAAAAAAGGTAATATTTGTATAATTTCCCGAAACAGTTGGTTAGGGAGGATGAGAAAGAAACCTTGGGAGGAACCAAAACTCAGCAGGGAGAGCCCATCATCTTCTAGTTGCACATGAATAAACAATTAAAAAAAAAACATTGACAAGATATCAGTAATGATGGAATGACTCAAAAGCAAAGGTGCAGCCGCAGGTGGAGGCAATTCAAACATATATAAGTGTGATGGCTCACATACAGAAGACAGTGAAGACTGAGAAACATCTGTATCTCCAACAACAGAACACCTGGTAAGAGATTTAAGTATATGATCAGTTATATTACTGTGTGTATTAGTGCTATATGAGTCTCTTCTAATAAATGTCATATTTCCTCTTTTCCTGCAGCAAGTAGGAAATATTCCAAAAAATTTAATTATTAAACACTAAATTCTGAATTAAATATAACCGAATCCTTAAAGCTAAAAAATTATTTTTTTATTCTTTGATTAACAGACTGAGTTATGAAGTTATTTGGCTGAACAGTACCTTGAATTAAGCTGCAATGCAAAACAAAAGCATGAAAAAAGAGCACAGATGCAGCAGTTGAGTGTGGTGCTGGCCAACCCTAGCTCCGCCCCTTGCGTTAAAGGCATGAAAAAAAACGAACGCTGGAAAAATTGCCTGCGTTACCACACTAATTTTGACATAACTAGTTTGTACTTGGCTTACCTGTTTTTTCTGGTTATTTGTAAAATAATTTTTGCATTTAATGTTTTTTTTATAACAAATTGTAATTTACATTTACATAATTGTTTGCTTTCTTGTAAGATACCTAGAGTCACCTTTTATTTCCTAAAATACTTATTTATTAATTTTTCAGCCTAAACCCTTGACTTTATTTCCAAACATATGAAAAGTAATTTTGTATCATTATGTCAAATGTGCATCTCAAATGTAAAGTGTGTTTAACTTCCTGTGTTTAAACTCCAGATATCAGAGATGGAGAGCATTCTTCCAGTGAAGATGATGGTGTTGGCTTTGGTTCTGCTGGTGTTCAGCACGTGTGAGGCACACCGGCCACACTTTCCAAATGTAAGGCCATCTCCAAGTCATTCAGACCTTACAACCTTAAGACCCACCACAACATCCACCTCAAGGCCGACCTCCACTGAAACCTCTACAACAAACCCAACATCTACCATTATCCCCAATACGACCTCCACCTTAGGTCCTACTACAACCTCCACTGAAACGTCTACTTCCACCACAAACCCAACTACAACCTCCACCGAAACATCTACTGCAACTTCAACTTCCACCACAAGGACAACTATAACCTCCACCTCAAGACCCACCACCACCTCCACCAGACGACCCCACAAGCCCCCCCACAAGCCTCCCCACAAGCCCCCCCACAAGCCCCACCCTATCTTCCACCATTAAGCTCCCCCAAAGGCTCCAGAATGATCTCAACTTTAAGACCCGTCTCCTTTTCCAACCACCTCACCTGCTGGAGAACAGAATAAACCACTGTAAACCATGTCATACACCATATTTATTTATTTAAGCAAGCTTGTGGACTGTAGTTTTGGGTTCTTCTGTGACATAATCATAGTCTATGTTGAAATCTTCTGATTGTTGGTTGTTTCACGTTTCATTTCAATAAAGCAGAGCAAAAATATAGACATTTGCCATTCTATAAAGCTGAAATATAACTTCTATCACAGTACCTGTGATTTTCTAACGATCCTGAAGAAACTGATTAGCATGCATTGGACCTTCAGGTTCAGATTGGAGAAACCCTGACCTATATAATAGTACTGCAGCCTTCATATCTCTAAAAATCAAACGATTCTCTCCGAAAAAAGCATTTGATGCCGTTTCACATAACGTCTGTATAACAAAATATGGGAGGACATTAGGAGCATTTGCACAAAATTTGTACTTAAACACTTTTAATACCACTTAAATTCACTCTTTTTTCCAGGCAAATGTGTTCACACCGAGGATTTCAAGAAAATCTAGATTCATATTTAAAGAGACAGGATAGTTTGTGCATGCCTTGATATTTTTATTCATATCCAGACTGAGGTGATGACAAAGTACTCTCTTATGAAGCAACTTTGACATACAATAGGCCTAACTGCACATGCGCTCTGCAGTCAGAAAGCCTAAAGCGTCTGCAAAAGAGGCTGCATTATGTAATGTTGCATGTAAAGTTTGTATTGAAATGGATTTAAAATGCATTTTACTTGCTGTGTACATGTAGCCTGGCATCCATGACTATTAAGCTCATAGGAGTGTAGTCTGGCAAAGCTACCTTACTACCTTACCTACCTTACCTCTCATTGGTTCCCCTTTTTTGGGAACAGAAATGCTCTAAAACAGCAGCTTTGCCACACTAACTTTGCTGGTGAAGTGAATGTTGCGTCAAAGGACGTATAGGCGGGCCCAGGTTCATGTGCTCTCTTATTAAAATTTGCATACTAAAAATTATGCCCCTCAACAATAAAACAGGGGTAAATTTATGTAAATACAGAATTTTGCATGAGCATATAGGCCTATGCTTCGTTAGGTAACAATTACACAGTGCAAAGAGTGTTCATAAACTGTACATAATTGAATTCATATAGTCACATTACCTCCTCTCTCTCATATGCACCTATAGTTCTTCTATATAGTATGTGCACTGATCCCAAACGTCCTGATCTATATGCATTGGCACTCTTTCCCCCCTGCATGGCGACAACAAGCTATGTTGATCTAGAACAAAGCAGCAAAATCCTTTTACCAAATAATTTCTTTTATTTTCATTGAACCTATATTCAGAGGTCACTGTAAACGAGCCGATCATGTGGTCGCCATCACTTCCATGTCCTTCTGTATTTCCTACGTGACAAACTCAGCTCTCCACCCAGTATTGTCTGGTGTACCAGTCAGTCTGTCTATTTCTTGCTGTCCTCTAGAGGCGTCACATTATCTGCACATGACATCCAATCCTGGCCAAGACAAAGATGATACACTCTATTTCATTGTGTTAGAAACAAAGCGAAAACAATTCATAAAGAACACAAAGTGTTCCGACACACAACTTTTCAAACTCTTATTTTACAAAATCCTCTGACGTATAGATGGCCTGTCTCATGGGAACAGGTGGGTCTATATCTACACTCAGCTTAAAGCGAATAACACACAGAGAACTCACAGAGAATTCATCCAGACGTGAAGATGTTGCAAGCCGTGAAGATGTTGCCAGCCGTGGTTGTTTTATTCCTAGTGTTCGGCGTGAGTGACGGCAAGAATTTTACTAAATGTGACCTGAAGCAGATACTCGAAAAAGGCCTTACTCTGCATAGCCCCAACTCTACAGACCTGCTGGCACAGAGTGAGTCACAGCTTTAGAGACTGATCACTGCTTCTGTGTACATTTCTGTTTAAGTAGTTAGCATGTAGTAATGTTTTATCACTTTATTGTGCACTCGTATACAACTGTTCTTCATGGTAAGAAAATTAAACGGCTATTTTAAGAACTGTACACTGAAAAGTTGACACTAAACAACTTCTATGGCATCGCTGTGAGTTTCATTTTTGTTTTATGGAATGGAACATTCTTCAAAATATGACAGAAATGAATGGAAACTCTCTTTACAGTTGTGTGCCACGTCCAGCAGTCCTCTGGCTTCAATACCACAACCATTAAGCAGATCCCTGAGCCAGAAGAGCCTCAGGCAAGTCCTAGTCCTCACCATGGCAAAAAAAACAAAAACAAAGGTGAATCTTCCCGTGAAAAAAGTGCCGAGGACAAAACTGAGGTCTGGACCCTGTACGGCTTGTTCCAGCTTAGTGACCATGTGGTGTGCTTCTCTACTCAACGTCGTGCAATGAACCTCTGCGGACTGTCCTGCAACAGTAAGTATATTTATATGTTGCAAAAGATTTATATGATAATAAATGCAGATTTTTTACATTTTGCTCATTGAAGAACCCTTAAAAGGCTATGTTTTCCACACACACAAAAAACTGATATTAATCGGAAATGTTTTTGTAAAGGATCATGTGACACTGAAGACCAGAGTAATGATGCTGAAAATGCAGCTTGGATCACAGCAATGAACAGCATTTTTTAAATATTTTCAAATACAAAACAGCTAGAACTATTTCGAAATAGTTCAGTTTGTACTGTACAGCCTCGGTGAAAAGAAGAGACTTTTTATATGTATAAATACTCTCTAGAATAAAATATGATTGTTCTCCTTTTTCAGAGCTGATTAACGATGACATCAGTGATGACATCGCCTGTGTCCAGACTCTTATAAATGCATTGTGAGTAATTTAATAGCACACACAATATTATATTATGATATATTATCCAGTGCAGTATGATTTAATTAACCGTGCTTTACCAATATGCATCATTCCTGAAATGTCTTTGTATTCATTATTTTTGCAGACTGTAGTATTAATATTTATTCCAAATAGAAATGTCATTATTAGTGAATCCTCATTAAGTAGTCGAGTGCAAGTGTCCTGATATTGTGTTCATCTGAATATTACAGAACTGCCCGGATTCCTGACGCCAATGCTGTTAGACACATCCAAAAAATGTAAGTGAATGAAACAAGAACCAATTCAATACTTATTTACTTTGCATGCATGTTAAAAATATGTCATATATATCTATAAATTTATATTAATGTCTCCTGTTTTCCTTTTACAGGGTCTCCCTGATCTTCCCGTCAGAGTGTCTTACCACAAAGGCCGATTCATACTTTGCCGACTGTAAAGCGACCTAAAGACCTGACCTCTGGCAGCACCGTGCTCTACTTTTACATTTACGTACATTTATATTCGTAGATTTCTTGCAAGGCAACAAGTAGCCCCAGCACAAGTAGCTTTTGTTTTGTACTATGAGTCATTAAAACCATTTAAAAAGCAGTGTTGTGTATCTGGAGTCTGATGTTGAGCGCTTTGTTTTGAATATGTATGTCCATTTTACCGCCAAAGGCAATCCAAATAGGATGAAAAACATGTTACATATTTACCTATTTATTAATAGAATTCATCATGCAAAATACTAAGAGCATAGAACATCCACTAGATGGCGTGCTTGTTAACGATTGTGGTGCTAGGTATAGCACACTTTATTATTGTGTACTGAGGTAAACAACAAGCTGTAAGCAACTGAGAAATGTATCGTCAAAACAACTAACTAACCATGTTTTACATGTACATGCAGCAGCTGTGACACTACGAATATAACAGATTAATAATAACAATATGAATCACATAAGCTTATGCTATTATACTTTTGTAAATGTAATATACAGTTGATCTACAGTATTAAGACAAAACGTGTAGTCACAAATATTGAATAATAAAACTGCATGTAGACAAAAAATTTTGCGATACTTTAATATTAGAGGTCAATGTCTTTATTAGAAATTCTTCAGATGACTACATGATAATGCAAAACCTGTCAGGATTGTGCTTTATATTTACATCCATACACATCAGATATAAAAAGTGACGTACAGTTGTCGTTTCTACTAAAAACTGTGGTACAACACAAAGTGTGTCTAACTAGGCAGTATTTCAAAGTAAATGGTGATTAGCTATTTAGTCTATAACTGCAAGCACAAAGATTTCCTCTCATGTAAATGTAGTACACAATACATTGTTGTAATGCAAAACTAATATGAATATCCAGAGGTTTAATTCTGTATAGCTTTATTATGTTACAGTATAAAAATCCCTGCAAAATTCAGCTCAGAATCAGATTGTTTTTACCATGGGGGACTGGGGCTAGTTGTCACACATTTTACTCAACTGCATGTTTTTCACTCACTCAATGTTTATTTTAGAAAGGCAGGCACATTCTTTAAACATTTTCCATTGTTGTTTAGTTTGTAGATTACAAATCAACCAACAGGCAACAAGTTCTGTACAATATGAGCATTTGTGTGAATGAACTGAGATAGCCCTTGTGTCAGCTTCACTCCCTGCTGACAAAAACAACAACAAACAATACACACAACATTTTTATTTTCATTTGTAGCTTATTGGTTTTAATGGATACTGTAATGGACCCTGTGAGTGTAATTGGTGGTGCTTTTATTGGTGGCTTGTTAAAACCAAAAAAAAACCCTAATGAAGCATGCCCCAAAACAAACAACAGGAAACCATTTTTAATGGTTAAAAGTCGATGGTTTGTAATGTCAGTAGGGGCATTTGTAGTGGAAACCATTAGAATTTTTAGTGATGGTTCTATTGTTTTGTTTTTGTTTTCAGCAGAGGGCTCTGTGACAACTAGCCCCGGTGTCTCTTTAGTACTTCTGTCTCAGACAAACTCCCCGCTGGACTTGAGCTGTGGACACAGTTTGGCTTCTAGGTCTTCGATCTTGATGGACTCGACGTCTTTCCCGCTGCTGAGGCTGGCGGCCCGCGTGATCTTCGTCAGCGTGTCCTCGTAGGGCGGCGGGAGGTAAACCATGAGGAAAACGCCGTCAGACAAGTCCGAGCTGGAGCTGTTGAGCCGCTCCGCGTTCCCGGTAAGCGACGATAGTATCTCTGCGTTGCGCTCCGGGTCCTGCAGGTCCAGCGCGATAATATTGGCCAGTCCGAGCTTATGCTGCCTGAACCTCCGGTAAAGTAGGACGAACGCGACACCGAACACGAGGAGCGTGACGAGCGGGAGGACGACGTACAGGATAAGCTCCGGTTTTCCATCGTTTTCGTTTGAGAGCTCATTCCAGTGGTAACCCTATAAGGGTGTAAAGACATCATGGGTTACTTGAGTTCTGGACTTATTTACATGCTTATTGTAAATGGTTAGACATCATTTCAACCTAAATAGTGGCCTTGCTTTTTTCTACATTTCATACAAACTTCGTATTAAAGTACTTCGGTTGTCTCATGAAATGGGATTTACTTAGTTTAATTGATGGGTTGACAGCCTGAATAACTGAAAGGTGCCTAAAACCAGACCAGACTGGGAGATAATCTACAGCACACTGTAAAACATTTGCTGTAGTTATGCAGCTGGTTTGCCAGTAGCTTACTGTTGATTTATATGTATTAAATTTATTGGCAACAGTTTGTTTAAATATAAATGAACAATAAAACATCTTTACAGAATAAAACTACTAAAAACAGCCTCATAAAAAGCATTCTGGGAAACAGAAAATCTCATCTACCTTTTTCTGTTTTCTTCTGATATTGGTTCCCAGAAATGCTTTGCATGAGGCCGTTATTTTATTTCATTTGTCCTGTAAAGATAAAGATTTGTTAATGTTTAATGTTCATTCATCTTTGAACAAACTGTCGCCAGTAAATAACATAAATTTAAATCTACAGTAAGTTACTGGCAAACAGCTGTGAATAGTACCGTAATTTCTACAAAAATATTTTACAGCGTAGATGAACCAGCAGTTTTTAGTAGCTATTAAAATAACATCTGAATGTATGCAACTCGATAAGAAAACTGAGAAATGATGAAAGAGAAGCACAAGAGAGTGAAAAGTGCTCTTGGATATTATAATAATAATATAAAAGTTCTTTGTTGAAACTTTTCATTTAAAGTGTCTTTTCAAAAATACTGAAGTAAAGCAACCATTCCTTCATACAGCTGTTTACTAATTCAGAACCAGCGCGTCCACCCTAACTGGGCTGCATCCCAAAATGTAGTGCTTTTCCAACCGTTTTACAAACACTAATCACATAATGCTGCTTTTCAGCGAGATTAGATATTTTGGTCCTTTAAACCGCTTCATTTATGCCAAACCACTGTTGTCGCCTCGAATGAACCCCTGTAGAACTTAACTGCACAAGTTTCTTTGCACAAAGGGTCCTTTATAGAGTTAAAAGGTTCTATTTAAATGTTCTTCAAAACAAAGAAAACCACGGTTCTTTTAAGAACTGTTCACTGAATGGTTCTTCTATGACATCGCCACTTTGGAACCTATGAACCTGTTTTTGGAACTGCACTGGTTTAATCTCTAAACTTCTGTCCATTTCCTTAACCTCAACCTCATCTTGAATCGCAACAGTTTTCCTCTTGCAGGATTGTTCACCAACCTGTAGTTGTTGTTCTGCGGTGGGCGGCGATGGGGACCCAGACACCCAGTCATCTCTTCCAGCAGGTCCAAACTTTATCCAGCTGCTGTCTAGCAATCGTCGCATGCTTCCGCAGACAGAAGAGCGCCAGCTGATGAAGGATGAGAGCTACAGAGCAGCAGCTGTTAAAAGAGCGCAGCGGGATAACAGCTGCATCTTGTGTCTATCTAAACGTGCGTGTGAGCACCGGGTTTGCGTGTGTTAAGTACTGTCTCACATCATCGCACATGCAGATCAGTGGAAATCAGGGCAGCGGGCAGCCAATGGCGTGAGGAGAAAAAAGACCCGAAAGGCAATCATTTGGGGATTTGTGATGCCCACATCTGGCCTATATTTAATAAACAGCGGAGAGGGATAGAGGAGATGGGGCTGTCAATCAAATGAGTTGAAGAGCTGCGATGGTGGCAGAAATGGGTGGGGCTTTTTCTTTGCATTCAGAGCAGCACGTGTGTTTAGATGAACATCTAGGAATGCTTCAGTTCAGACATCTGTTGCTTTATGACATAACCTACTTTTTTGCTTTTAAGAATCTTAACCCTGTTAGTTTTACATATGAAACACTAGTCATATTTTCTTTTAATTGGGCAGTTTACTGAGCCTTTAGACAAAAGATGAAAAAAAAAACAGTTTTATGTTTTGGGTCAGATTTAAAAAATTTGCCTTTCCTGACTCAAATAATGTGATACAAATAATGAGCTTACACGTTTACAATCTTATGCACAAAATGAGCTCAATTCAAATTTGATGCCTGTTACAGTTCTCAAAATAGTTGGGACAGGGGCATGTTTATTATGGTTTAGCATCTCCTCTTTTTCAAAACAATCTGGGAATCAAGGTCATGAGTTTGGTAATGAATTTGGTCCCATTCTTGTTTGATATAGGTTTCCAGCTGCTGAATAGTTAGTGGGCATCTTTGACATATATTTCCTTTAATGATGCACCAAATGTTCTCTATAGGTGAAAGATCTGGACTGCAGATCATTTTTCATTGTCCTGTTGAAATACACTTCATCTGGACAGGACCATATGCTGTAGGGGTGTGCCAAAAAATCGATTCACAGAAAAATCGAGATTCTCATTTGCAACGATTCAGAATCGATTTGAAATG
>JAUCNO010002533.1:0-7500 GCA_032353835.1 Enteromius viviparus
CGCGCGCCAACATCAGTGGTGCGCTCGCTTATTAAATGACATAGATATGGCGCCATAGATTGTTGGGTTTTTCGTTCTTGCACAGCACCGAAATGAGGCACCGAAATCCGCGTTTTGATTCGGTTCTGTACATACCGGTTTCTTAGGTACCGGTGCCATAGTAGTACCGGGTTTCGGTACCCAACCCTAACAATCATTGATTATTTTGAGCAAAATAATTATTAGTTTCATTTCATACAGCATGAAGAAAATGTGACACAAATTTTAGTAACTAAAATGCTCACACATTTAGCCTTCTAAAGCTTACAGAACAAGGTTGATTAAATATAACTAGAGCATAGATTTGACAGAGCTGAGATTAGATTAAAACACGACAAAATGAACTGCTTGTGCGTGTTTATTGATGTCATTTGCGCTGAGCTCCTGGTGTTTGTGTCTTAGGAATCCTTGTGGGGAATGAGCCAGGTGTCAGTTCTGCAACAACATCAACAGCAGCAGCAGCAGCGGTTTGAGACCGTCACCTCAGGCAAGAAGAAGAAGAAACAGAAGATGGTACGAGCCGACCCAAGCCTTCTAGGTGAGTGATGGGAAAATTGTTTTTTTAGAAGTTGATATGATCTGTATAGAAATGACTCAGGATGTTACAATTTCTCATGAACTGAATTTCCGGAGAAGTTATTAAGCCACATGAAGATTTAATCATGATTGTTATCAAAACAATTTGATTTCAGTTAAATTATGTGTGTAGATTTAAATAAAAGGCAAGCAGTTACTTGGTGACATTGATTGGAGTATATATATATATATTTGAGACAAATAAGATTTGAATTTAACAAACTTTATATAAAACGTTAATGCTCAGGGTTCCTAAAATAAAAACTAAATCCAAAACATTATTATTACTTAGGATTATTTTACTCTATTTCAAATTTCTGTTAATACTATTATAGTATCTCAGTTCAAGTTCAATTATTCACTCTATCCACACAACCACACAAGCGTTTTTTTTATAGCGTTTTATTTTTTACAAACGTTTATTGTCCCCCAGAATGTTGTTGTATGAATATGTAATAAGCTAAAAACAGAGGCTCTGCTTTACAGAAATAATAAACATGATGATAAATTGTCCAAATGCGCATACAGGGCTCCAAACAAAAAAAATAAGAAAACCTTAGACGCCAAATTATTTTAAGTGCCATAGAATAAACAATGTTTTATTTTTTTTATTTACCTTTTGATCATACTGTAATGTGTTTGTCTCATCTTTTCTTGAATTTATCAGCATTTTAATCCATCTTGTAAAGGACATGGGAACTAAGGTTCACTTAAAGTGGGAACTAAATGTATTCTCCAAGTTGAAATATACAATCACAAAGAATTCTTCATTATATAGAATCTGTACCAGTATCATGGACCATAAGCATCACCTGGCCACTGAGGGTAGTTTGGGCTCCTCCTCCATTCATCCTGCTTATAGACATGTTATCACGTCTTTTACACATTCAGTGTCTTTTTCTTCATTAGTAAAATGTGGTTTTATAGGAGGAGTTGTTGAATCATGTAGACAACAGTTTAAAAATTATCCGCAATGAGCTTTTATGAGACGTTTCAGAAAGTTGTATGTTGTATCTCTTATAAAATAGCTGAAATACTGATGGTCATTATGTATGGAGGACAAAAAAATAATTAGGTATAAAGGAATAAATGCAGAAATAAATTCACAAATAAATGTAGAAATACAAGTCTGGTGATCCGGTGAATTAATTTCCCGTTTCCGCCTCACAGCGAATGAGCAACTTCAGCATCAAAATCTGATATAGCAGAAAGTTTTCTGTAAGGGTTTAGGTGTAGGGTTGGTGTTATGATGTCGTTGTGACGGTGTCTTTAAAGCCATTTTGATTTCTCCCATCACTCATAGTGCGCGATTAGATGCAGAAGATGACAAAAAAAACAACTTGGATATGGAAAAAGGTCTACACCAGGGTTTCTCAAATCTTACCCTGCGTTTACATTATTAGTACGGCAAAGATGAGGAAAGGTGTTTTTATTTATTTATTTATTTATTTATTTGTTTTTCCACCTTTGGGCATCGTTTCAGGTTAATATGCGAGCATAACAATCATGTGAATAAACAATCAAGGAAAAAGGCATTATGTGCAAAGTCATAACATGTAAAAATATATAGTCCTTCACTCGCAAATTAATATTTTTTTTTAGTCGCAGTCTGGAGCCCTACCATATAGATAAATATCAACTGATGCATTGCAATTAGAATTGGAGGAATAATGTGCTTCATTATCATAAAATACTTCACCACTGATTTTAGTCCCCATGTCTTTGCAGGTTTTTCTGTCAATGCCTCATCTGAGAGACTCAACATGGGCGAGATTGAGACTGTGGAAGACTTTTGAGGCCTGCTGATCAACAAGCTCCCCCTACTGACAGTTTCCATTCTCAACAGCGTCCCTTATATTCTCCTCAACCCTTCTCTCTATTTTTTTTTTTTAATCCTCAAGTCTTTGAATCGGATTAGATTTGGGGCAGCAAGTTTTTTTTCCTTCCCTAATCCAGAGGAAACTACAGTTGCAATAACAGCGCTGCCCCACGGCCACGAAAAGAACCAAAACGCAGCACCCTGAGAAAAGCAAGAGGCTTCAACCAATTTCACAGTGTCCGTTCACCGAGATGGATCAAGCTCATCTCCAGACCGGTGTTTCTTTAAGTGTGAATAAAAGGAGTGCAGAGGAAAAAAAATGTATTATCCCCCCATTAGAACTTCCTTTTTTAATTTATTCGTTCCTTCCCTCATTCTTTTAGTGTTTTTCATTTTCTTCCCTTTTCTCCTCTCCCGCTTTGCTGCCCCTATGTTGTTGGACGTTGATAACAACGTAGGACTCGAGGAAATGTAATCAACAGTGTCCTGTTTTAAGGACATGTTTGAAAGTTCCAGACAGTTATCCATTTCTTTGTAAAATATTAGGCTGTTTAAAGAATAAACTTTAAATTCTGCATCTGTATTATAATATATGGAAATGATGAACCCGTGGAGTCAGACTTATTATTTTTTTATTTTTTTTATTGAAGTACAATGAATAAATTAGTCTCTTGTGTGGGCTGTTCTGCACGCTTTTGCCCGTAAAGCACAAAAGCAGGGTTATGCAATTGTTTACATATGTCGCAGATTCCCACAGTTATGGAAAGCCTGGAAATTTCAGGATGTTTTACAATTGGAAATGCATATAATATACATGTTTTGAGTTGCACAACCCTTAAGTATTTCGTTGGCTTTCACTACCTCTTTATGCAAGTGAATTTCTTACCAAAATCATGATTCAGAGCTGCCCTGTCTGTATGTTTAAACGGTTACTTGGGTTGAGTTTCTTGTTCATTTCCCAAAATAACAGTTTGGTTGAGTCTCAAAATTAGATCTAATTCTGCCACATGTTCCTAATTACCATAGAAAGTATTTTAATGCTTTAAAAGGATAGTTCACACAGTAATCACCTTCGAAGCAAGGTATGTGTATATGACTTTCTTTTTTCAGACTTATTCAATCTGACTTGTATTAAAAACTGTCCAGTTCCCTTCAAGCCTTACAAAGGGAGAAAGAGGGTGTTTCTTATCAATGGATCAGAAGAAGTGAAATAAAGTGCACACATGTAATAAAACGCCCTCACGCAGCTCCAGTCAGAAGTTACATACACCTAGGATGCTTTAAAGTAAATTTTAAAGACAGACTTATTTTAGTTTTAAGGTGAACTGACCCTTGTATGCCAATGTTTTTTAAAGTATGGAGTATATAATGTTGCTAGTGTCTGGTTTTACATAGTTTTCTTGTAGTTTAAATTTTCAGTTTACCATTTATTTTTAGTTTTCTTTGAGAAGTGTAAAAAGCAGGCAGATTCAAGGCCAAAGAGACCCTTCACAAAAAGTTTGTAGCAGTTTGTTCCTGTCTGGTGTTTATGGAGGGGGCTCACCATCTAAGACTAATATTGATATGTACTATATAATCAGATTCATGTCTTCATAACTTCAGTTTGGTGATAGAGTGCTGTAACAAGAAAACACTATGCAAGTTTTCACTGGATATAGACATTTTATGAGGTGATGAATTTTTATCATGTTAATGCGAAAACATCCTTTTTAGATAAAAAAAAAGTGCAATTTAATAGGCTTAACAACATGTAAAAATATTGTACGATAACCTAAAATTTGTTTGTATAACTTAATGTAGTTAACATAATTAATGCCATGTTATTGATTTTATTTATCTGCTACAATGCTGCATCACCATCCAGGACTCTCCACTTTTTAACAGTTGATTATAATAAATATAATGTCTAGGGTGCTATGCTTGCATTTAAAAGAATATGCAAGTTTTTCATTATTTTATGGAATCTCTCTCATTTTAATTATAAATAATAGAAAAATAATCAAACTTTTAATGATGTTTCACATAGCTCAATTGCACAGAATGTAACAAAATCGAACCGTTATCTGCATGACCCACCTCTCATCCAACAGAAAAGCAGCCCGGGACTCTGATGGACATGAAGGCATGGTGCTACAGGAGTGGAAAGACTTACTTATCCGTGTGCGAAGAGGGTGGGCAGTTACTAAGGAGTTGACAAAAGTCTGCACTGTCCATACAGTCCTCCCACCTAAACTCAGCTACCCCTGCCTCTCTCGCTCAAGTCCCTCACATGCTCTCTGTGTTCTTTCATTAACCTAGCAGTCTAGAAGAGGCCGGCCAGGAACCATGGGCATCTGCAGCAATTACAGCGGTTTATCTCGGCTCGTCTTCATTGGCACTCTGGCCATCTGCATGGCTTTTGTGCAGTCAGGTAACCTCAGCTCCTTCCCATCTAATCAGTGATGGACTTCTCTTAGTTGTGTGGAGATCTTAGGGAAGATTTAATGGCAGCTACAGGTGAGAAATGGAGTCTGTCAGTTTTAGTGAAAGTTTTGTTGATGGTCTTGGTGCATGAGGTGTTGGATCAGTTTATGAATTTGTGGCCATCATGAACAAAAAACGTAGGTTTTGGAAATACCAAATTGTGCAAAAGTGTCATGTTTGCCTTTATGATTTGGCAAGGCCCCTTTCTGTACAATGATTAGCTATTTCTGAGCATGAAAGTAGGACTTTTGAAGTTGAATAGCAGAAACTTTAGTTATTGAACATTTGCAAAGTGGATTTTGTTTTATGATATGAAATAAAAATTTGCCCCACAAATTTATATATATATATATATATATATATATATATATATATATATACATACTGTATATACAACCAAAAAAGATATTTGCGATGTGTAATTGAATGCATCTTTACTCTTGCAGACTGAAGCATCATGCTGACTTCAGTGATTCAGACATTTTTCACAACCAGGTGTTGAACCTGAATTTAGTCCTGGGTTCAGTGCATACAAGGACAAAGAGGGAGTTTGTTGGGCTTTAGGGAAAAAGAAGACTTTTATACAGCTGCACAAAGTTCATTTGTACATCAAAAGCTATTTTAAAGAAGTGAAGATGCAAAATAATTGCTGTTTATGACCATCATCTCTTAGTGCTGAATAAAATAATTCCAAAATGTATATTGAAATGCACAAACCTGCCCATAAAGTAGAAGAAAATGACACTTTAAGTCAATCTCATATACTTTCCAGCCAGATTACATGATGTAATATTGCTCTTTTACACATTTTACAAGGTCTTAAGGAAGAGGTGGGATGGAGTTGCTTGTTATTTCTTATGTGAATGCATTCTGTTCCGATAAATTTAAAAGTTCATCAGTGGTTCCACAAAGAACCTTTAGTATCCATGGAACCTTTCTATTCCGTGGTGATTAAAGGTTCTTGCTATTTTTAGAATGTTCTTCAAACTGAATGTTCTTTTAACAACTGTTTGCTGAAAGGTTCCATGGAAACCTATATAGAAGCCCTCTTTGAAACCTTTCATTATTTATTTTTTAGAGCATTGTGTTGAACTACTTTTTTATTTTGAAAATGGACTTTCTGTCATCATTCGGGTCAGTTGGTTCAAATCAATTATGAAATGAGTTTAGTTGAGCAGCTCTACAGAAGACTATTGTCATTATCCAGTTGGGTTTTAGTCTCGGATAGAGCAGTCGCATCAATAATATTACTCAATATGAAATGCTTCTTAAGGCTCATAAAAATTAACCCAATGTATTTCTGTTCTTTGTTAAGTGTGAAGATTCCCGCGGGCGCGAGGTGAGATGAGGACATGGGCACGGTGGCGGAGGATTGTGTCATTCACATACACCTGTCTGCATGTTGTCATCTCACAGTTGCGCGTTAGAATACAAGAAACGAGACGAAGCTCTTGGCCTTGTCCTTTCGCCAAATGTTTAAGCAGTACTTAATAAATATTTAAGCAGGCCTAGAAGTGACAAACACCAAAAAAAATGTATTTTTTCAAATCAACAGGGTACGCAGGCTGACGCCGAGGTGCGTGCTTTTCCACAGACTGGCTTCATAAACAAGCTTGTTTGACTTGCAGTGTACTAGCTGTGTTTAGGCCGTTGGTTCCTCTGCCTCAATCCACCTCTCTGACCACACAAGCGCTCTTTTGTACCCTCAAGTGAAGGGCTCATTGATGTATCGCTGGCCTCGCGCCGTACCTACAGCCTGCTTCGAGTCAGGAAAGTGTGTGTCTTACTGAGCAAACAGACTATTATCAAAAATACTCGGTGACTCCAAATATTAACCTTTTATTTTTACGATTTTATTTTAAGATTTGGGGTGGAATTATGTGCATTTTAGTGTTTAGTTGCATGGAGAGGTGGTGTAAGTGGCTGCTGCGTGTAAATACAACAAATTTGTTTTGTTGCGAGTTTAGTTTTAGTTAGATTTTGACCCGTCCTGTTGGGTTGTGCGAGCAGGGTCAGGCTAGGTTTGTGCATGTCCTCTCTGCCTGTCTTTGTCCCTTCATTTCGGGGTCAGAGCCTTAGTCCATAAGGTGCCCTCTGGGAACTTTGGGCAAGCTGTAACATAGGAAATCAGCTTTGGGCTCGGTGAGTATAGTGTAGGTGAGAAAAGTCTCATGGCTGTTCCATGCCTGCGGGATATGTGGAATCTCCGTGAGAGATGCGAGGAGAAGAAGAAGGGAGGAACATGCAGGATGGGATACCTCTAGTGCTAATCCTCCGTTAGGATGCTCATTGAGTCTTACAGAATGTGACTAGCGTATGGCATTTTCTGTGCATTCCTTGTACTTAACATTCAGGGAAAAATATTTAACCTTTGCAGCTTACTTTAGCCAATACTATTTGGACATTCTTAACACAAAAGTGTTTTGCTGGAGCAGCGAAGCAATCGTTTTTATATTTTTTAAAAGATATCTGTGGCCATTTGCATAAAATATTATTTTTTTCTCCTTTTAGAGAGGTCATAATTTGGAAGGTAATACAAAAACATAGATTGAATTCAAGAAGTATTATTTATTACTGTTGGGTAACTGCTAGTTAGTTTTCCA
>JAUCNO010002534.1:0-11611 GCA_032353835.1 Enteromius viviparus
GAACTGTTTAATGAGGGTTTTTTGAGCAGTGGGGTTATACGGGCCTGCTTGAATGCAGTGGGGAAAGTGCCTGTGAGAGCAGTGTTTGCAGTGTGTGAATACAGTGTAGTTCTAGACTAAATGTGAATGTGTATTAATTCATCTCACTGTCAAACAGATTTAGTATTCATCAAAATTAATTAAAATAAACTTAGAATATGATGCAAACCTGCAATAATTAAATTACACAAATGTATCTAATCTAATTTTATTAACCAATGTCTTTGCTGGTGACCTCTGAGGATCCAGTTCAACCATGATCGCAAGTAAAAATGAACTATTGTGCTTTATTGTTTTTTTGTTTTTTTTTTATTGCTGAAGAATATTGAACTCTTGGTGTGCTTTTACATTTTCTATAAATAGAACTTATGTTAAAAACACTCATACTCTGCCCATATTTAAAATTAGCTCAAAAGTAATGTAACACATTACTTTAAAGTAACTTAGTACTGTAATTAATTACTTTGGAGTAATACAATATTGTAATGAATTACTTAAAAAAAATATTTTTCCAACACTGACCAGTACTTCGTTAGACCTAACTTCATTTTTTGTGATATTCACATGCATTTTGTAAATGAATTTAGATGTTTTCTTTTCTTTTTCTCAGGATGGGGGATAACTTGGACAGACTTATTATTGCACCAGCCAACTCTCCTCTCCAATATCCAATCACAGGTTTCACAGTCTCTCCAATGCAAAAATCTCTAATACCAGGTATGTATATATGAAGAGTTTTGTTCCAAAACAGGATAAAAAAATCATGTGAATTGGCAACTCATAAAATACGTATAACTTAACAAAATATTTCTGGATTCATACGAGTGAGGTCATACGAATTTGTATGAATTAGCAACCTCGTAAAATACGTACGAATTTCCATGACATCAGGCTCATATATCTGCTCACCATTCCATGCTGTCAGACTCTGTGTTTTGTGTTCCTGCTGTTTGCCATGCCCTTATTTGGTCCTAAGTTCCTGTCCTAGTTTAGTACAAACGTAAGGGAAGATGGATCACCCCGGAGGAGATTCTACACCGCCTTCTCACCGCGCTCACCCCACTTCCCCGGCCGCATGAACAACGGCCAGGAGGCCGCCCTTCATTGCCCGGCTGGTGCCTTACTGTTCGGCGGATTTCCCTTCCGGAAGATTTCGCCATACAGAGGCAAATCAGTGCCAGTACCTCATAGTAAGTCACACTATGGAGGCAAATCAATGCCAGCACCCTGTCAAAATTCACAGTATGGAGTCAAATCCATGCCAGCTCCCCAAGGGCGAATCCAGATCCCCGCACATTCCAGTCCACATGGTCCGGATCCAGATTTGTGGGCTGACATGCCGGTCCTGATCACTGCGGATCCTGTTCCGCCAATTACGGCCAGAGGAGTTTGGTTCATAGTTTACGGCTGGAGGTGCCTATCCCGATTCCAGCCCCCGGATCATGGCTGGGAGTGCCGATCCCAGCTCCAGAGTCTGCGCTGCAAGAGCCACAGCCCGAGTTCACGCTGCAAGAGCTATAGGGTCCTGCAGCAGCAGAAGACTCCAGATCTGCCACGGCCACCCAAGGCTCCTGATCCACCCTGGAGGCAACCTGTGACTCTGTCCTGTATGGCCTCCAGGGTGCCCACCCCCACTCCCCTCTGGGATTTTCCTAGGTGCGAGAACGCACCTTCTGGGAGGGGGAGGTAATGTCAGACTCTGTGTCTTGTGTTCCTGCTGTTTGCTCCCCATGTGTCTGCCGTGTCCTTATTTGGTCCCAAATTCCTGTCCTAGTGTAGTTAATTTTGTTGATTAGTGTCCAGCAAGCGTGACACATGCACTGTAAACATAGTTTTCAATATGAAGAACTTTATAATAATTTAATGGATTTATTGCATTTTGAAGACAACAAAAAAGATTTTATAATAAATCTTTTAAATCAAAATCTGTATTTTAGTTATTATTATTATTATTATAACCTATAGATGTTATTTGGAAATTTGAAACAAAAAACAGTGTTTTTTATCTTGCCACTTTCTTGCCAAAGAAAACACATTTTTACTCAAATTAATTAAAATGGATTTATAGTGTTTTGGAATCAAACTATGATTTTGTTTAAAATTGCCTCTGCCCTAATTTTCAGTTACTTGCTACTGTGTATTAATTATTTTTGTAGTTTTGATTCATTTTGTGATTGCATTTAATACATCTAATAAGTAATAAAATATAAAACTTTATCATAATAAGTCTTTCTTAATACCACATATTTTTAAGGTCTTGCTCTGCATGCACAAAAGAGGGAGGTGTACAAGGTTGGTTTAGACAACAATCCTTTATCCTCCTAAATCTTTTTTTTAGGTGGTGGGCTGAGAGAATTGTTTCATACTTCATTTACTTTAAAATGACTTCGATTTTCTTTGCTTTCAAATCGTTTTAATAATTATGGCTGGTTTTCACTTTTGACCGGTTTGGTGTGTGGGCAAGAGGATTGTTAAATCTTTTAATCCTTTTTGGAAAGTGATTTAGCATGCAGGATGACTTCATTTGGATTAATTACAATTATTCCTGCAGGTGTCTTTAAGTGTGAAGAGTGGAGTGGTCTCAGTGGAGGATCTTCTTGAAGGAGATCAGGTGGAGGGACAGGGTCAGAGTGAACTGACCATCTCATCCAGCAATCTCACACAACTCAACAATCTGCTGTCCAGAGTGACCTACACCAGCACCAACTACCACATCAGAACATCAGACTTGTGTATGCACAGGAGAGACACGGAGACTCTTACTGTAAATGGATAGTTCACCCAAAAAATGAAAACTCTGCCAACAATCACTCACTGATAACGTTGATAATGGTGGAGAACTGTCCCAGAAGATAAGATGAATAAAGTCATTATTTTGTTATCTTTGTGCAAAAAAATATTTTTCTATTTTCAAAAACCTAGGGTTAAACCGTAATTTTAATGACATTCTTACTATGTTTCTGTGCCTTGATCATGGTAGGAACATTTTGCTCTCGGATTTCATCAAAAGTATCTTTGTAATCTGAAGATGAACATAGGTCTTATGCGGTTTATAGGACATGAGGGTGAGTAATTATTGGCAGAATTTTCATTTTTGGGCGAATTAACCCTTTAATTGATTTTTAAAGGTTCTATAGAGCAGATTCCTCAATAGTTCCAAAAGAGAACCATATTTCTCTCATGATGAATATTTCATGATCGAAAGAAATTTTTTAAATTAGACAAGTTTTTCATGGAACCACAAATGCCTTTATTTTTTAAAGTGTACTTAAAGTGTCCAGTACAATTTATTGAGAATATATTGTTAATGTTTCCATCTAAATGTTCTCTTTAGTTAATTTCACTTTTGAGGACCATGAGGTCATGTTTCCCATCAAGATTAGAAGAATCCCAGTTCCTGTTCTGTATGACCCAGGAAAAGGTAAACCACAAAAACCTTTCTGGTCTCATGGCATAAACGTACCTTGGAGTCCTTTTTAGCGAGACATGAAATACATACCAACAAGTATATCACTGCAGTTTGCAAAAGAATTGACATCAAACCAATTTTACAGTTTTTTTTACAATCGCTATGAGAGTTTAAAAAAAAAACATTTAACAAGTTTTCTAAACTCTTAATGCACCAACACAACTAAAACACACAATTGGCAAAACAATTTATTTCATCGCGCTATGGGGAACACCTTCAGCGTGACGGCTCTGAATCGTGTGTGTAATCAGACCAATGAAATAGTGAGACGTCATAGGCGGATGATGTCATTGGCCGAAAGTATAAGAGCACATGAAATGCGACCAGCATTCAGCTTCTATTATGAAGCAAAACACCGGTAGGGATGCTGGAAGTGTGGCGACGAGACGCGGCTTGTGGATGGAGCTGTGGACTGGAGGATGAGCGGAGCTGGATGAGCTAGAGAGTACCAGAGGGGACATTGCACGTTCTCTCGAGATGCAAAGAGGTCTACCTAAGCCTGGTAAAAGACTCTCCACATTCATTTCCCCTGGTCTCGACAGGAAGTCTGTTCCTACGTTTAGATGTCTGGGAATATAGACGGCTCTCAATGAGAGGAGTCTGTCCCGGGTCCACACAAGGATCTGATACGCCAGCTTGCATAAGGGGCGCGATGGCAGGCCTCCTTGGTGGTTGATGTAAGAGACCACTGATGTGTTGTTGGTGCGCATCAACACATGTTGATCTCTCACGTTTGGGAGGAAGTGATTCAGTGAACGAAACACGGCCAGAGGGCTGAGCGGCCACTCATGACTGCTTCTCAAACATTGAGGGACGCATCTGTTGCTAGCATACACAACAAAAAGGAGTTCCAAGCACCGAGCTCTGATGCAGGAACCAAGGTTCCCTCCACATGTCTAAGGCACGTATGGCTCAGCGTGACACATTGATCATGTGAAGGGGATTTCCCCTCAGAGAAACACCTCTGTTCCTAAGCCACCACTGTAGGGGTCTCATGTACAGCAGGCCAAGAGGAATACCATTGGACACAGCTTCCCTTAGACCCAGCAGCCTCTAAAACTGCGTCAGTGAGCGACCGGTATCATAGCAGCCTGAGTCGTGGTTGGCAGTAAGCATCCTAAACTTCCTTTTTTTTTCTATTAGGAAATGTCTACCTCTTGTTCCATCACCAGAGCCTGCTCTGTGCCCATAAGTATGGGCAAAATCCTGCAAGTTGCAGCAGAGGCAATCCAAACTGGATACTGTAGCCTCTTTCTATAGTGTGCAGGACTCAACTAGACACATTCAACAGTAGCTTCCACGCTGCCGAATAGTTTACTAAGGAAACCAGCCTCTTGAGACTGGCCTCTGGGCGAAGAGGAGGGGCTCCTCCCCCTAGAGAGAGAGAGCCCAATGGTAAGCATTTTTAGCTCTGCTACGTCTCTGGGCGGAAAAGACTGAAAGTAGTGCTCGCTGGAGACCGCTGCACCCTGGAACACTGGCAGGGTTAACAGATTGATCTCCTGAGGGCAGTGAGGAGAGATGGGCACCGTGGAATGCGGTGTACATCACTCTTCCCCAAAGGGGAAGGGGAAACCGAAGTCCGGAACATCAGGACTACTAAAGTGTTCTATTGAGACAGCAGTCCTCAGACTGAGTCATCACCAGCCAGCTCTCATTCAGGTCTTTTAGCAGGTCGTGGTGAAGGCTACTTCTCTCAAGAAGAAGGCCTTAAGAGCAGGGAGAGAGAGATAGCGCAATAAACCCTGCACTAGCCAGGAATCGAACCCGGGTCTCCCACGTAGGAGGCAAGAATTCTACCATTGCACGCCCAAGGCACCAGCTTAACCTGCCTCCGAGTACCCCCTGCCCAGCAGCATTTAAGATCTGCAATTCTTAAAGGCTTGGACAACTGGGACGCAGCCTTTAAAGACAATGCAGCGTTGAGAGAGAGATAGCTCGCAAGCCTCTACTCAGTTAATGGCATTGTCTTATAACAGCTTTTGTTCATCACCATTACATAGTTTAAGGGGACGAATGATTTCGACACCTCGATGTGGAAAAATGGACAAACAGCAGACTCCTTCATACTGGTCCGATAAAGAGATAAAGTCTCCTCGGTGCTCTCATCTCTTCATCCTCGGAAGAGGAGAGGAGAAGCGCGGCACCGCCCTGGTGTCAGATCTAGGCAAATGGGAGGAAGATAGAGATTCGTCCGTCTCCACAGTTTGCACTAAATCTGTCTGGGATCCCCAAGAGCACTCTCTCCGCTCTGCCTCTACACGAGCGTATCCGGCAGCCTTCCGAGATCGGAGCACACGCAGCAAAATGAGCTTGCAATGCGGCAGTCAGCTCCTTCGGGCAAGATCCCAGGCAAGCCACAATACGACTCACAGTAACTCACAGTATGTTTTGCTGAATGACAAAAATTGAGCCGGCTAGCAGACCGTCGGTTTAGGTCTGCATCCAGACCTGGGCACCAGTTAGTCAAGTTTGAGATCTAAGACTATGTGCCATATTTCTAAAGAGAAGAGCGGCACCACCCCAAGAAGGATGAAGACTATCTCTTTTAAACAGGTCAGGTCTGCCCCAAAAACTCCCCCTATTGTCTATAAAACCTATGCTATTTTCACTCAGGGATATGCCCTTGTTCCTGAGCCACCACACCTAGGGGTCTCATGTACAGCAGGTCAATGACATTGAACGCAGCTGCCATAAGGCCCAGCAATTTTTTAACAGCTTCACAGTGAGTGACCGTCCTTCTTTTACTCTGGCGACAGTGGTGAGGATCGACTGGGTGACGATCATGCTAGTATTAGCCCGTCGTCGATATAGTTCAGCACTTTGTAAACATACGGGGTGAGAGTGCAAGGCCGAAGGGTAGTACCCGATATTGGTATGCTTTGCCCCTGAAAGCAAACCTCAGTCCTCGGACCTGATTCGTGCTACGACCTGCTTCACAGTGAGCATTCTGAATTTCAGTTTCATAACTGAGCGGTTCAATAACCTGAGATCTAAGATGGGCCTCAGCCCTCCATCCTTCTCTGGAACTATGAAGTAGCGGCTGTAGAACCCGCACTCTTATTCGTGAAGAGGGACCAGTTTCGACTTCTTGTTCCATCACCAGAGCCTGCTCTGCGTTATGAGTGATGCCCGTGAATTGTAGTGAAGCTCGTCCGAATTGGATTCTGTATCCTCTATCTACCCTCGTGAGAGCTCGGTGGTGAACGTCTCAGCACCGCTATGTTTCCAGGCGAACAATACTGAGACTAATGTTCACAGGAGACGCTCATGCCCTGTAACACCGGCAAGGTTAGTGAGGCGATCTCCCTAAGGGGAACTGAGGAGAAATGGGCACCATGTAATGCGGTGTGTCTCTGCTGCAACGCTGTTTTTGCATGTCTCTGTATCCATATGAGGAGGGGGTACTCAGATGGGGCTGCTCCCGCCTAGCAGTATCTCAAACTGGAGAGCGATTATAGCGATCACAATAAGAGGCCAGAAGATTTTCTTCCGAGCTCTCATTCAGGTCTTTTAGCAGGTCAGCTTAGTACGCCTGTAATAGTTTTTTTAAAGTTTTTTTTATTGTGTGCAGACACATCACCAGCTTGACATGCCCCCAAGTACCCCTGGCTACCAGCATTTTAGATGTAATACTTATAGGCTTGGAAGGCTGGGACAGAGCCTATAAAGACAATGCAGTGTTGAGAGAGAAATAGCTCGCAAGCGTGTCCTTAACTCATGGCATCGTCTTATAATTGTTTCTTTCATTTATCCTTATTACATTGTTTATGGGGACGAAAAACAGGGCCGCGAATGACCACGATTACGACACCTCGACACCACCAGCAGGCTCCTTCTTGAAGGCATTTATTTCCTTTTGGCCGTATCCGTAGAAACATTTGATTTCTCATTTACTACAGCGCAGTTACTTTTCATCTCGGAGTCACTGCCTTCAAGAGCTTTATACTGGGGCGATAAGAGACCGTAGTCCTTGGATGAAGAGAGGAGGAACGCTGCGCCACTTTAACGAGGGGAGGTTGCAGAATGTGCTTCCTTCCTTGTATGGTTAACGCTAGACCCCGAGCTAAAGGATTGAGGTAGGGACCCGTCAGTGATCAGTGATCTGGAAGCACTAACGTTGCTCAGCTTCAGCTAGAATGGGCCAGTGTTGCGAAAATTGCTTATTTGAGGCTCTCTTTTATCAGTAAACAGAGCCTTTTAGGAGCGAAGCATTGATAGTAACATACTCTCACTGCATCTCTCCTCATTTTATAAGAGAACTGTATGAAAATGTTTTGCTCCCTGGCAGACTACTCATCCTGTGTGTGTTAACCGGCAATTTAAATACCTCTCTTGCATAGAAGAACTTCATACACACTTTGTATGATGGTTAGTTGCCCTCGCACCTTTTCTTTTTTTTTTTTGACAGAGACACTTTTAAGCTAGAACAAACACACAGTCAACACAGAGCGCTTCGGTGAATGACAAAAAAAATAGTTTGTCGGTAGCATTCCACGTTCTTTTATGCTTCCTGGCCAGTGACGTCACCCGCCTATGATGTCCCAACTCATCATTGGCTGATTCAACACACAATTCAGAGCCGTCATGCTAAGGGCGTTCTCATAGCATCTTGTCAACGCAGCTCGAGGTTCTGAAAAGTAGCTGTAATATTCTGGGATTGATAACATTAGCTTCACACATATTCAGCTTCATATCTATGTGTTTTCATAGACAGTAGGTTTGTTTGGTAGTTCACAGAGTATAGAGATGTTATTGAGAGGCGAGAAGCTCTGGTTTAAATCCCATGTAACTACAGTTTAACAAAACAGTTTAAACTTGTGTAAAAAAAAGTGGAAATGCACTAACAAAGGCATTTTCTTTATTTGTTGTAGGACATATAACAGGATAGAACATTAACTTTTAGCCACAGTCCATGTATATTTCAATTCTAAACCACAATGCATACCTACAGTATATCAAGGTAACAAAATGTGACAGGGTTCACATATTGAACTTGTGTTTTAGCACCATTTTGTAGACATTAATCTTTGAAACTGTGGTGAAGGTACTTAAAAACGGTGCTGCTCAAAAAGTGCACAGAGGTACATATTTTTATGAGACCAGGTTGACAAAAACACAGGATGCTTTTATTGAACCAAATATGCTTTTTACATAAATGTCTGTAAAGTTTCTAAAACATGCTAATGAAGTGCACCGTCTTCTCTCCATTGCAATTCAGATGTCAACTCACAGGTGACTATAGTAACCAAGACATTTCTGAGGTATAAGGAGCTGAATGTCCTCATCAAGAGTATCCGGATGTTTTACCCAGACATAAAGATAATTATTGCAGATGACAGTATAAAGCCTGAAACTGTTACTGGGAAAAACATTGAGCATTACATCATGCCTCCTACACAGGTTAACACTTTTCATATTCTGGATTTGCGTTTACCAAAAGGCTCTTCTATATTTATAGTGGTTTATTGGTATTTTCTACCCTGCCGTTAGCTGGTGTGCAGCTATTGATTACTTACTCACTGGTCTGCTGCTTATGATTTGCTTTCTTCAGGGCTGGTTTGCAGGGAGGAATCTTGCAATATCACAAGTCACCACTAAATATTTCCTGTGGGTGGATGATGACTTTGTATTTTTGAATGGAACACGGATTGAGAGCTTTGTAGAGATTATGGAAGCGGTTCCACAACTGGACATTGTAAGAATTATTTTGGAAAAAATGCAGTACGTTCATGAAACGTACTGTTTGGAGTAATGAGAATTCTTTCTCTTTTTCACTCTGTCTAGCTTGGTGGTGCGGTATCAGGCAATCAGTTTTATTTCACATTTGAATACGAAGAGGGAGATGAGGAGGAAGGCGGCTGCCTAACACGTGTAAAAAAGGGATTTCATCAGCCACTTCCAAACATTAAAAACTGCATTGTAGTAGATGGAGTTGTAAATTATTTTTTGGGTCGGACGGATGCAGTGAGGAGTGTCGGATTTGACCCGTTCCTGAAAAGAGTGGGTCACTCTGGTAAGTATTTTCTAAATTTGGTCCATTGTTATTTTTCTTCTCCCCCTAATTGCTATTGTTTGTATAGTGCTTTATACAATATGGAATGTTTCAACACTAATACAGAGAAAAATTACAGTATTCATGTTCTACAGTGAATGAATTATGTCAAGCTCTGTCAAGTTCAAGTTCATTGTTGCAATTTCAAATTTTGAAAAGAGTTCAGCTTAGCCATAAGAAGCTCTACAGGAAACTGTCATTTCTCAGATCAAGTCCATTTTGTCAAGGATCTGATAGTGTTAGTTAAGGTAAATTGATAATCCACAATAAATATTAATCTTTTACAGTTTTTTACAGACGCTAGGACCTATTTCTCAATACTTAGTTCACTTTGCAAAACTCTTCATAAAGTGAGCAAAACAAAAGTCTAAACTGAGGATCAGTTGCAATGCGGGCTGTGGGCTAAACTGAGGATCAATTATCATTATTTTGGCACAAAATGCATTCAATGACTACATATCTCAAATTTCATGAATTCTTTTCTCACTGAGACACAACAACTGCCATAAATCTTTGTGCTGTCGCGAGCGATCCAACACAGACACAGTGGGGGGTGACGTCACGCCTCGGAGAGGCAGTTTTTTATTAAATAAGTGTCTAGGTGTGACGAGGCTGAGAGACAACAGAGCATGCGAATTCAAATGCAGAGTGTTTTATTGAAAAGCTGGACAGACAGGCTGGGTCATAACCGGCAATCATGAGCATTAGAGGCGAGGTGAGAAACTAGTCAGTGTCCGTGCACTAGTCGGCAACAATATAAACAATCCGAGGGGCGAGACAAAAAGCGTAATCCGAGGGAAGCAGAAGTTGGCAGCGAGAAATCAAAACAGAAACACGGGGTGGCAAAACAACGGGTTGACAGTGCTAATGGACCGTGAGAATCGACAAAGACTTCCGGGTTTTATACACATGAAACTGGGTCAATGGGTGGAGCTAGACAATGAATTGTTATGGTGACAGATGAGCAAGGCGTAGACATGAATGCACACGTGACAACATAGAAACATGAATGAGAGTCCGGGATGACAACAGAATGAGTTCGTAAGTGTGAGTCCAGGCACGAAAACAGACATAAAACATTGAAAGTTCGCTGGGAATTAAAGTGCCATCCCCTGAACTGGGCTGGCACTTCCAGCTGACTGTGACACCAGGGAAATGAATTTGTCCTAAATAAAAGGGAAGCTGGTGTCCTCGTTGGGTTGCTGGCATGCGGTGAGGGTCAGGCCGTGTGGAAAGGGGTTCCGGGAAGGGGCGGAGTGCAGGCAGCTCCGGCCGGCAGCTCCGGCCACCAGCTCACGTCTCGGCAGATCGCCCCTCTCGCGGAACACAACTGGGGGGGCTCTTGCGCCTCTTGTAGCTCGCTCTCCTAGTGGCTCGCTTTCTGGAGGGCTCGCTCCACCAGCATCAGACTGGCGTCACTCCGCTGCGTCCTTTCCGAACCCACAAGAACACCAGCGTGCATGCACAGGGGGAAGAGACCGGTCTCCCGAGGAGGGGCGCACATTGTCCTTTTAACGCCGGCGGTGATGAGGTACCATTAGACTCCGGTGCGCCTCATCACGCTTCGCCAGACGTGCACAGTTCTGTGCCCCTCCTCTCATCCGCCCACTCTCGTTGGGAGCCTGGAGAAGGGCAACGCTGAAGTACGGGGGAGGCGATGATTGGCTTGCGAGGCCGACTGCCTCGTCACAGTACATACAGGACATTTTGCACATGCTTACATACTGTTTTCAAAACTGTTAAACTTGTGTTCAAAACAATAACATAATGCAAAACTGAATAAGACCGGAAAATTCAACAGCACTATTTTATTGCAGTTGAATTTTTATCATTCATATATTTTATCTGTCAACCTTTGCCTGTGTTCTTGAAGAATGAGTTTATTTAAGACCTGAATAAAGTGTTTTAGTTGTTGTGCATTTTGAATGTGAAATGAACTGCTTTGCCGAGCTGAAAGTCTGTCAGGAGAATTAGGCCGTAAGGTGAAGCAGCTTTTCGTTTCATTCCGTTCCCATATATGGGGCACTACATTCTTTTTATTCCAATAA
>JAUCNO010002535.1:0-11610 GCA_032353835.1 Enteromius viviparus
TGCATCTCAACTTTTCCTGCAGTTATATCTGATCAGATGTTGATTATTAATCTTTTAGCTCTGGTTCAACAAATCTTCATTTTCTTAGTTTAAACAGCAGCTACGCTAATCTTGTTCCTATTTGTTCTGTTCTGCCATGGGATTGTCATCCCGTGGAAACTAGTAATTCACAAGCTCCAGTCTGGATCAAGAACACTTAAGAAGAGATGATACCAACCCCACAGAGGACTTCAGACGATGCCAACCCTGAAACAACACACAGCACTACCGAACTCTGCTACTAATTTATAATGTTCCTTGTCTTTTCGATTACGTCACTAATTGATCTTCACCTCACACCTATGCCATATGTACATGTACAAGCTACTACTACATATACTTTAAAACACTACTTTGGTGTTAAGCTGCTTTGCAATGATATGTACCGTGAAAAGCGCTGTACAAATAAATTTGAATTAAATGTCCCCAAAAGCGACATTCATTTAAATGATTCATACAAAAATGGTTCAGTCAGAAATAAAATAAATTACTGTCCTTATGAGTGACTCACTGAGTCATTCTCTCAATTGATTTGTTCAAAACAGATATTTAGTGTCACGAGTGTTGTGCTGCTCAGAGATACAACGAATGCATATATAGATATATCTTGAGGAGCTGTGTGTCTTTTAAGGCAGCAATCCGGCTGCTACAACACTTCACCCCCTCACAAAATCATTTCATTTAAGGCTATAAAGCTGAAAATCACACACATTTAAAATACCTGGATTAATTGGCTTTCTTTCTCTTTTCAGTGTCCATCTACCTCCTCAGGGACTCACTAAAGTACTGAGCATCACCTGAATAATGGGCTGATCACTGAGAAGAAAAAACACAACCAAAGGGCTTTTGGATATTAATGATATCGTCAGTCCTCTAAAGCAGAACCAAAAAACAGACACCTTGAAATTTCCATATCGGCTGGAGGATGTGGATAAGTGTGATATTTCACACTCTCCCACTAATAGCATTGCAAAGTGATATGAAAGGCTCTCCTTCATGGTCATCTGAGAGTGCTGCGACTGACTGAAGGAGGATGGCACGCTATTCTGAACCGCAGCTGCACTGAAATCAGGAATATCTTGATGAGACGCAGCGCAGCAGAAATTCCTTTTGGAAATCTGTGGCTAATTAGCCATTTCAGACAGACCTAAGGTGGGTTTAAGTTAAGCCTATAAGGTTTATGGGTTATACCTGTTTTTTAGAATTCCTCAAAATCTGCCAGAATTCTCTCCTCATTATTTAAGTTAGGCATTATTCCCATTGCCAAGATTCCCAGATGCTGCTGATGCACAGCTGGAAAAAATGAGCTCATGGTTCTGTCTGGGAGAGACTCATCCACCAGAAAATGTCTTACTCTGTGAATGAATAACTTATAGTGCTGTCATTCAGCTCAAATACAAGTCAAATGCACACTAACATGATTTAAACATTAGTTTAGATCAAGGTTTTTATATTTTTTTATGATATGTACCAACTACCTTAGATATCTAGGCAGCTACACTACCATTCAAAAGTCAAGAGTTCAAAAGATGTTATTTTTTATTATTTGAAAGAACTTAATTATGAAAATGCTAAATTTATCAAAAGTGACATTAAATACATTAATAATAAAATATTTATGTTTTAAATAAATGCGGTTCTTTCAATTTTTTATTTTTCAAAGAATCACAAAGAAATTTATTATGATTTTCAGAAAAATATTAATAAACAAAGCGGCACTTTCTTTTAACTGACATTAAAATATATAAAAATAATAAACAGTCATTTTAAATGGTAATATTTGACAATAACAATATTACTGTATTTAAGATCAAATAGCCTTGGGCACTTATAAATAAAAATGTAAATTACATTAAATACAGATGTCTTACATTTTTTTTTACTTTAAACGTACTGTATATTTTTATTCTAAAAATAAAAATATGTATGAAATGTTACAGTACCTCAAAAATATTTAAAACATCTAATTATCTTTCAATTCTAATTATCTTTAAAAATTAAAAGTTATTTAATGAAATAAAAAACAGGAATCTTAAAGAATTTTAAAACTTTAAATGGATGATTTCTATTTTGTGTATAATTTTAAAAAATAAAAAATTTATGAAATATGACAGTACCCTTAAAAATATTGAAAATATCTAATTATCTTTAAAATTGCTATTACAGTTTTATTTTTTGTTAACTCATTGAAATATTCTTTTTTTCCAGATTTTTGTATCATGTTCAGTATGTGTGTGTTAATTATGTTATGTACAGTATATATATATATATATATATATAGTTTTTTTTCTCAAATACATCACACTTTACTAGACTCTGCACAATAAAAAACTATTAACAGATTAACTGCAGGCATGCGCAAGAGCATAGATGCACGTAGGGTTATGACTGAGAAAAAGTTTGACTGAATTAATTATGAAAACAAAGAATAGAGAAATAAAGAAAAACATGATGAAAGAAAACTGTAGACGGACCCAATTTCAAGACCCCCCTCCTCCTGCGGAAAGATAAATCGTCTGAACCGGTCCTGAACCTTATCACTGTATGAACTGAAAGAGAATCACTTCATTAAGATTCCCAGCTCGTCTATCCCCCTCTTCCCCCGCTGTTTATTAAGTCTAGCTCTATCGGCATGGCACTTATCTCTGTTTTCATGTCTGCAGAATGTTTATTGTCATTTCAAGCTTGTTTTCTGTGACTACAGGGAGATTGTATTCCTCTTGCTGTCATTATTAATCATGAGAGGAGGAATTAGATTCACCAACGCAATCACGGCAGTCATCCATTCACAGGTCTTTTCAAAAGTGTATTTTAAAGTGTACTTTGCTTTAGTAATCAGACTGGCTCGCGAAACGCTTGACTTGCATAAGATTATTAACATGCTGTTCAGAAAACTATGATGTAGCACCTTTGATAGGAATTTCACACATGAGTGAAAGGCTCCAAACAATCACATTTTTTGAATTTTCTCAGTGTTTATCCGTGTCTGGTTTATTTTCCAGATCCGTACTGTGTGAAACCAATAATGAACTGACAAAACTGATGTCAACAGTTACACAACGCTGAACGCCTTACCTGTAGCTTACACTGGGAGTATGAGACCTCGTGCTAAACCCAAATATTAGGGTTGAGCGTTTCTACCCCTTCTCCCATGATGTAGACAGTGCTAACACCCTTTCCATCATTCTAGGCATGTTTACAAGTGCTACAGCCACAAGATCGTCCAAAAAAAAATGAAAGCTTAATATTGTTTGAAGCAAAAAGCATTCTTTTTTCTCCATAGAACTGTTTTTTATGTATAAATGTAAACCTTTCTAGTCAGACCTATCATGAGCCCTTAGATTAAGTGGTAAAATATTCATTAGTAGAACACAAGTGTGCTTTAAATATTGTATTATATTTAAATTAATATTTTTTTTAATGTTATTTGTATGTTTTTTTTGTTTTTTCTATATTTTTCCTATGTCAAACCATACTGTAGGACACCCATATATGCTGATATACATATACTGTATGTAAACACAGGGCTCTCAAGTCTCACGCATTCACCGTGAGACACACACATTTCAGCCAGTTCACATGCTCTCACGCCACACCTTGTATTTCTCACGCTGAAAAGTACGAGTTAATTATAACTTGTATATACAATTAATAGACGAGGTGCAAGCATACAATGTTAAGTTCTCTGCCGAGTTCAGAACTACAAGCCAATCAGAAATGAGAATGTGTGGTTTCCGGAGAAATTACGTGATCCCGCCATGTGCCAGTATGCCAGAACGTTTGTTACTAGGCAACATGGGAGCGTGCACGCACACAAAGTGGAATTTGACCGAGCTGAAACAAATGCGGTCGGTAATGCCTTCTTTATTTATTTATGTGTATTATTGTTATTTTAATTTTACGATTCCAGGACGAAATCAGTTGCCTGTGATCGAAGATAGTATGAGCTGCTGCTGGGAAATATTGACAAATTCGTACCAAATTATTACTATGGTAGTTAAAACTTTATTTATTTTTTTATGGCTCCTCCTATATAGCAGATAAAATCTCACTCCAAACTTTCGCTAAAACTTGAGAGCCCTGTAAACATCTAAAATTTAAATAATTTTGCAAGTCAACACAGTTTAGAAAAGTCTGCTAGCACAGGCAATAAATATTACTAATGGAGCCAAAACATGAAAAAAAGAAAGAGTATGAAAAGTAATTTTATTATTACATTTCTCATATTTTATTGTTATGTCTGTATTTTTTATGCATTTTTTTATGTCTTATGCTTACCCAAGTTGTATTTATTTTATTTTATTTTATTTTATAAAATTAAATATTTTTACAATTTAAAGTGGGGTTTTTTTCTCTCCTTTTTTTACATTTTAATGTAATATTTAATATTTAATGAACCATTGTGAAATAACAATAATCTTTGTTAAAAATAAATAAATACATATGCTAACCTCAAACTTTTAAAATATGAACCTGGAACACAAAACCAGTCATAAAGGTCATTTTTTTCAATTTCTATTTGGATATCTAGAATCTGAGGCTGCAATATTCTCAAATACTGAGGAAATCACCTTTAAAGTTGTTCAAATAAAGTTCTTAGCCATGCATAATACTAATCAACAATTATGTTTGAATATATATTTACGGTAGGATATTTATGAAATATCTTAATGGAACATGAACTTTACAGCATAACCTAATGATTTTTGGCGTAGAAGAAAAATTGATAAGTTTTTACAAAAAGCTGGTTTTGTCACAAATCTAAATATACTACAAATAAAGTCTACAACAAAATGATCTAACCTAACTTACAAGAGCATTTGGATAATAAACAATTGTTTTGTCCATAAAACCGTAATCACCAGTGTCTCGCTTAAGCTCTCTGCAGGTGAATGTCTATGAAATGTCTGCTATGTTGATTGTAGAATGGATAGAGGATTTTGGCAACCACTGTAATTCCTTTGCAAAAGCTGTCCAAATAAATGCAGACCTCTAGCTAATGTCAGCAGATATGAGAGGAAGTAGGCCTGGCAGGACATTCTGACACTCGAGGGGCATAAACAGAGAAAGAGCTTGAAAAGGGACATCAGACATGCTAACCGCTGGCCCGTGGAATGTTATTGTTGCCGTGGGAGAAAAGGGTGTTAAAAAGTATGTAGAGATATTTTTCTCTTCCAAACCAAGAAAAACATCCACGGTTAGACCTTTACAGCTCTTGAGCATAGGGTATTGTTATACTATAACAGTACTGCAGCGCACGTTAAAGCTACCACTGCCAAGAAACATGGTTTTTGATAGATATTGTACAGCCTGGGTACATTCACACAACTGGAACCGCTGAAATATGAATATGGAGCATTAAAGATAAACGAGCGGATGGAGGAACAGCCCCTGCGAGTTCAGTTCAACTGTATCATCTCCAATCTGATACCGAGCCAGTCATGCCTACTGCTCACATATGGAAAAAATGTCTTTTTGAAAGGCTTTGGATTCATTCAAACAGCATTCGCAGCTCTCTTTACTGGAAAAGTCTATTATTTAGGACCCACTGACATGGCGCAACATCATCTGAGAAGGATCGGGCGAGAGTTTCCTTTTAAAGCACACCGCTTGCCCTTGATGATGACAGATTTAACACAGGCATACGGACACAAGACAGATCTGATATCAAACGTATCTTGTTATTTTGTTCGTATCCTTTGGAGTTATTTTCAGCCGCCCATGACAGTCACGCAGGTCGCAAAATACCGACCGAAGCCAGACGTCGAAAGGCCTGGGCAGGCAAAACCACAACGTTTTCTGAGTTTTCGAGACCTGAATGTGGACGGCGAGTTGCAGCTGATTAGCCATGGAGATTATTCCCAGTTGGTTTTCATTTTCCCACCTTGTTTATAAAACATTACATTCCCCTAGAGCCCCAAAACAGCAGCTGAGGTTTCAGCAAGATTACACACTGTACACGGAGAGAACGGGGTATTTGTTACTTTAGACAAGGCTTTAGAGTACAATTGGGTAAGTCAAACATCCAATTAGTTTTACTGAAACATTTGCGGCCAGCCTTTACTGTAATGTTTTAATTGCGCAGTCTGTTGGCGAATGTTTTTCGTGCCCGAGCCCTCTCTGCGCTTTTACTGGCTGACAATGAGCTTGCAAAGAAGGTCATGAATTACAATGTAAATGTGTCACATATAAACCGTTCCTCTTTCCAAATTGGTCGTGATGTATTGATGTCATTAGCGCACATGGTCTAATGATAAGCACAACTTGAAAGGTTAGTTTTGGCCCCCAGTGATGTCATTATACACGTTATGTCTGTGTTGGTAGACATCTCTATTTGAATCTGTCGGCTAAAGGTTACGCAAACATTTCCTTAATGAGCAAAATCTAATTCATTTATGAACACATTTTTTGAGGGTGACATATTTCTTCTCTTATAAAAATAAAGGTTCTTTATTGGCATCTACCTTTCAATTCCACTAAAGATTGATTACAGTGAATTGATTTATTTTTTTTAAGAACTGCATTGAAAGGTTCTTCAAAGATCCAAAATAGTTATTCCATGGCATCACTGAAAACACCATTTTGGAACGTTTATGTATAATAATTTAATATAATATAAATTTTTTACTTATTAGTAGGCAGACAATTTTTTTTCTTTTTTTTTTATTATTTAGACTTCTGCCTTCGATACTATACTACAGAGTTGTGACAAATAAATAATAAAAATAATGAATTATGAAATTAGTCCTTGAAACACTTAAGCAAGTTATCAAAATACAGATGCATTATTTTATTTATCTATATTTGTTTGAAAAACAAAATTTTAGTGCTGTCAAACGAGTAATCGTAATTAATCTTATCCAAAAGAAAAGTTTATTGTTTTAATATTGTTTATTGTTTGTATATTGTGTATATTTATTGTAGTAGTAAATATTCACAATATATTTATGTTAATAAATATATACAATTATATAAAAATATTAAATATATTTTGAAATATACTAAATATAGGAATATAAATGTATAAACATGTACATGTTTCAAAATATATACACTGTATGTGTGAGTATATATATATATATATATATATAAAAACTTTTATTTTGCAATGTGTGATTCACCACGATTAATCATTTGACAGCATTGCTAAATTTGTTATTGCAATAATCCAGTGTCACTTGATGGCATAAAAAACTAAAAAATCAAGGTGCAGTTTTAAAGTCAAAGTATTAAGTTACAGAACACTGGCACCAGATCTAAGAAACCTCAACAGGATTTGTTTTTACGATGCATCCTCAAATGTCTAACCCACTAGAGCTGTGGGTGACGGCCAGCAGTGTGCGTCATACTGTAGCCACCAGTGGTTGGACGCTTTGCACTTTTTCCCCTTAAAGGGACATTTGCAAGAAGCCATAACTAGTTGCTAACACTGCCCGCTTATGCTTCTCTTTCTTTACAACTTGAAGAACTTGATGGAGGTTTGATGCTAGCAAACATTCTCATAAAACAAGAGATGATATCATAATGACTTGACACATTTATGCAGTGTGGAAACCGGAGATATTGCTTGTTTGTGATGCCATTAAAATCTAAAACAAAATTGGAATACAAATCTAAAGAGGAATACAGGCTGGGTATACACAAGTCAAGTCTTCAAGTTGCATAAATCGAAATATAGCAATGTTTTCTTACCATTGATTGAAAATTTTTGCTTTATTAGTTCATGATTATATTTTATATTATATACATTATATATGTATGTGTGTGTGTGTGTGTGTAAGCTTACCTTATGTATAGCTTATCAAAAAAAGACCCAAAAAGTCAAAGGTTGAGAAATTCGAAATGTCACATTTAAATTTTGTCACTCACAAAGAAAATAAATAAACATAACTCTTAATTTTAAGCCAAATTTCATTTTAGGATGTGCAAAGGTTGGGAAATCCAGAATCCAGACTGTGTCACATTTAAATTGTGTTATTCACAGAGAAAATAAATAAATAAATAAATACAACTCTTAATGTGCTTAAAAACATTTTGAGTTTTGTATCCATCTGGAAAGTTTAACAGTGAGGCAATTGTGGGCTTTTATGTGACCGTGCAAAATTGGTCAGTAAATATGGTTACCCTACTGAGACTTTCATTACTTGCAGAGTTCAATGGAATTCAACTGAAAAAAATACATATATAATATCTAGATATACTTTCCAAGATAAAGATGCAAAACCCATATATCCAATGTCAAAGTTTTGCTCTGAAATGAAAGGCTTCGTTTTACTTTGGAAGCTGGTTTAAGTTGTCATCTTTATACTCTCCCTCCTTCAAAAACACTTGCCATTCAAAGCCAACCAGACCATCAAACCACTCATGCAAAAAAAAAAAACTGAGATGTAATCATCCCTCGATATGCACAAATCCCAAGATACAGTATCCACTCTTTTGGATGAATTCTGATATGGAATACATTGTCTTGGGCATAAAACAAGACTTTCAAAGATAATTTCTGACTTCTCCACATCAAATATGTCAGCGCACAAACCCCGACATATGTGGAAGCCTGACATATCTGACTTATCAAATCAGATCATGTTACTGCTTCGGGGCACTTTTTCTCAAGCTTCAACCGCATGAGGCTCTTAACAGAATTGTCAAGATCGAGGACCCCATTACCAGCCCATTCAGCAGATTGCAAGTGATATTCGTCAGCCGCTGTCGCTTTGCCCTCTATCATGTTCCACTGGCAGAACTCCACCATTTGCCCTAGTTAACTTGTAGATATGCTCTCTATCCGTCTGGCAGTAAGTACTTAGGACTAATGCCAAAGAGAGTTTGGTTAACACTCCAGCTACCCGTTTATATGCTAAAAACAGCCAAGATGCTGAGGGATCAATTACTTTCCAATCTTGTGCAATTGTGGCTGCATAAACACTCCAAACAATGCTGTTTATATGAGCTTATGGTGGCCAGCAATATTGTTTTATTATCTAGTTTTTTAAACTCTCACTTCAGCCTCTTAATTAATTTCTGTGCAGCTGTTAACAGATGTTGTGAGGTGAAACCCTGAAATATGTTTCATTAGAATCGTTACAGGCGGCCGGGGAGAGCGCAATAAAACAGGCACGTCAGAGCAAACTGACAGCCAAACGGACGCAGCAGTGAAAACATTTGCTCTGAGCAAAGAAAATTGACTGAAAAGTCACCAGTGATTTGTGGGTCCTGGGAAGTTTTTGCCCACTTCATCCATTCAAAACCAAGATAAACAATGTTAAAAGAGATATGAATCTGTGAACAAGCTTTTAAAAGCATCAAGGGACAAAATTTGCGGTTTGTGTGTAATTTTCAAAGTGAAAAATAAGGGTGTATATAAGTCCCTAAAATGTGTTTTAGAAACATCTTGAAGCTGCTTATCAGTATAATCCATTACATCTAGAATCAAATATTAATATTTTTTAATTATAACAATTATATATTTATATTTTTAATATAACTATATTTTTAGAATTACAATATTTATGCAGATTTTTCAACCAATGAATACAGAAGAGTGTCTGCCAAGGTATCAGCAGTTGCTAATTGGCCAATCCCAGACAGTCGCAAGGCAGTTCAGCTGTTTTTACAGGTGGTTCATTCGAGGGTTTAGCCAGATCACCAGATTTTTTTGGTTTGGACCGACCACAAAAATTTGGAGTAAACCCGCGCCACCAAGAGAATAAATTCCCGCCAGGGAATCCTATCGCCCGGGGAGTAAGAATGGTAAGCCAGACACGCAGTCGCAGGTTTTTCAAACTCAAAAATCAAATCAAATTGTATTGGTCACATACACAATCATACAGAGTACAATATGCAGAGAAATGCTTTTGTGCGAGTCGTGACAGCAGCCATCTTTACCGGCGCCATCATAGAAAAAAATATGTCTGACATCTCCCTACATCTATGGTTTGTTGTGAACTAGTAATGCCATCACACTGGAACAGTCCATATCAATGGAGAATGCAGGAGACTGGAGTACGAGTTTTTCTCTGTACACAAAGCAGTGGATGAGGCAGTGGAAAGTACAAGGAATTGAGCGAGGAGAGTTCAAGATGCGTGTAGAATCCCTCTGGTGTCCCAGACACAACACAAACTCTCTCTGAAGCAAAGGATCAGCTCCCATATTGATCCAGCTCTCTGAGACATTCAGACATACTGATTCAGCCACCTTGAGCTAACTTGAGAGTTCAAGAAGAAACGCCACAGAAAGAAATGTCACACTTCCAATATCCTCCGCAGCTGATAAAACAACACAATACAAGTTAACAATCCAAACGACTTTTAACGCCTTGTGAAGCAAAAAGCTGTGTGTCTGTAAGAAACAAATCTGTCATTAACTTTAATACAAGTCCACAATGATACTTCCTCCAGTGAAAAGGTCCATCCCTTGTTGTCGTCTTACATCAAAACAAACTGTTATGCTAAATTTCTAATGTTAAAAGATGTCCTGAGAGTAAGTATTTTCAGGTTATTTTCATTTTTAGGTGAACTATTCCTTTTAAAAAAACATTCATAATGCACTTTTTTTTCAACCATACAATTACAAACAATATGGAAAGTAGGTTTCAAGCTTAAAAAATGATACAAAACACCAGGCAAGCACAATAAAAAAGTGCACAAAGTATGAACATTCATTTAATTTGTAAGTTGCATTCAATAAAGAACGGCTGCAAAATGTTATTTTAAAACAACAAAATGACAAGTGTCTCAAGATGTGCACAACTAAAACCTCTAAAGAGTGCACAAATGTGAACTCTCTTTCTCAAAACTATAAATTAATGGCTTTTTGCTGCTATGGAATACAAAAAGTCTTTTCACGGACCATATTTAAACCAGAGAGGAGCCAACATTGCAACTGACCTCCATTTTCTTTTCCAAACTATTTGGTTAGCACTGAGAAAATCAAAGCAGCCTACATTCCATGTTTACCTTCCCACAGACTCCATTAAAAGCTTCGTGTTCGCATGACACGAACATCCAAACTTACTGACATTAGTAACACGTACAAACTGCAGAATGAAGTGGATCTGGATGTTACCACATCAAAGGCGGCTGGTTAACAAGGCTCTTCAGATGGTCAGTGATGAGTGGACCAAAGCACATTTTATAGAATGTCAAAAGACTAAGATGGCATAGTGTGTGTTTGCAGCTGTGCAGAGTTGTGTTGAAAGTCTGGTCCGGCTCTATTGTATGGTCAACATGACAAATGCTGGTGGTTGCTGTGTGTGGGAACATCATCATTCTGGGTTTGGCCTGCTCTTAGGACAGTTTATGATTTTGAATAGAATGAATAGAATTCTCATGAACATCCTACATCTCTTTAAATGGTCCATCAAATCAGATCCCACCCGTAAGATTCAGTCTTAAAACTTAGTCAGATGTTTACTGATAATTTAAAGTATCTGATTGAGAGGGCAATAAAACAAATAGAGAATAGATGAGTTTATGTGGCCAATTTTCAGATGAAGCAATATTTATAATAATATATAATTTTTCATCAGGGCTGTCGTTTATATTGTCAGATCAGAATATAACAGATCAACT
>JAUCNO010002536.1:0-11608 GCA_032353835.1 Enteromius viviparus
CAAACAGAAAAAAACAACAACACATTAAGAAAACATCTTCATCAGTTTGACAACACAGGCACTGCAAATTCTCACAATGCAACCAAACACAGAAACGCGCTGCGAATAGCACGGACCACAACGGAAATGTTTCATGGGGACCTCTAGAAATTCTAGTAAAAATTGTTTTTGTTTTTTTTTCTGAAAGTCAAGTCAAAATTAAGTGAGTTTTTACTTAGAACGTACAAAACAATCTGCCTATGGTCTAAGCTAAATAATTTTGCCCTATTGGCATCTTTTTTCGAGCAGTGCAGTGCTTCTTTGTGTCCAGTGTTACCGCAAGAAGTTTATGTTTTTGAATAAACAGAAAGATTTACCATAAAAGGTAAAGGTAAAAGACTAGAGACTAGAGAACAAGACTATAACATTTGCTGTGTATAGAAACTTTTGACTTTAAGACTTGTTTTTGGCTTTTGTGTGCTAAATTAATCCTCATTTAAAGGTTAGTTTGGATTAAATCATCTACTGAAAGCCTTTAAACATTTTAGCTGTCACATACTGTACACTTTAAAAAAATATTTGGTGTCAGATTAACCTCAAAACAGTTCTCACTATTGCTAGTAAACTTCACAAATATTTACAAAAACTCATTGAATTAACTTCCATTAAATAGTATTTTCTTAATACTAATACTAATCTTTTGTTTACAGGGTTGCAGTATCCTTACAATACCTTAGCATTATGGCAGAGTTTTGTTTTAGCAAACTGCAACTTGAATCAGTTATATTTTACATTTCCACACTGCATTTCGTACCCTAAAAATGTCTAAAACATCTGATGCGTTCTTGCCACCAGACACTGAAGTCTTTTCATTTAATTCTGCTTTTAAGGCATGCTTCCAGTTTGTGTCCTGTTCCAGATTAGTGTGTGCTGCTCATCCAGATTTTGAATAGAGAGAGCACTGTTGTTGTTAAGTTGGTTGGCACTTGTGTGTCTCCGGCTTCCTGTTTGCTTCTCCTGGGATTTCTTAGATCTGCCATGTGCCAATGAGCGTCTGCGCTGGAGAACAGACAACGCCAAGATCTACTCTTGACAGAGAAGTATACACTTTACGCAGAATTGTTCTGTTCAGTCTTTCCCATGCAATTATAATACATGGGCACTGAAGTGTTTCAGCTTAAAGAAGACATAAGCAAAAAAAAGTATGTTTCATATGTTTTATGGTGCTTAAATGTTATCGTTGCATCAATTATTATTAATAATAATTTGAAATTGTATTGTTTTTGTACAGTAATGCAGTTCATTAGCTGTAGGCAGATTGCGGTTGTCAAATGATATAGCAACTCTATTCTTGGCATCTTTTGAAGATGTATCATAGTTAAATGTCTTTTGCTGATTTGTTTGGCCTTGGGTTGTATTTGTCAGTCTGACAGTCTTCAAGAGTCGATGGTGTTTAACAAAAGTTAGAAATTCTAAATCTACCTGTATTAGGCAGGTTCACTTGTTTTTTGCAGTAGTTGGAAGACAGAATGTGGGAAAAAAAACATGTCAAAGCCAAAGCTTGCTTACTGCTAAGAAGCAGAGAGAGAGATTTTTGATATCGCTGACAACATGTCCAAAACCTTGAAGAGTACTTTATACACAACCCTGTTCTTAACTTTCAGCCCATTGCAGCTTTACTCAAATGGGATGCTGGTGGTACAGAGTGAGTCAGGACAGGTTCAGATAATGGTGACTTAAGCCCAGCATCTCAATCATGGCATTGTGCAAAAGGCTGTTAGTCAATATGAAGTTTCCATTCATAATTTTTCATCAAAATATCAAAATTAGGGCATTTTGGCTGCACATCCCTTAGGTCCTATAGGCTATTGGTTATTTTTTGTCACTTAAATATAAAATTCAAGATGAAGATGAACAGATTTGAATAAATTTACCATTAAATCAATTGCACACCAATAGATGCCCTGCAGTGAATGGGTGCCATCAGAATGAGAATCTATAACAGCTGATAAAAACATCACAGTAATTCACAAGTAATCCACACAACTACAGTCCATCAATGAATGTCTGAAAAAACCTTGTTAAGATGTTTTTAACTTCAAACCGCTTCTGGCTAAATCCTTTATCTTAATATTGCTTCCTCCAGTGACAAAGTTATCTTGTGTTAATCAGGCAGATATCGAGAACAGTTTCAGGAGAAAACAAAGATGTTGGTGGATTTTGATGTAAGAAGACAACAGAGTATGGACTTTTTCACTGGATGAAGCATTTTGATTGATGGAAGTTAAAATGCCTAATATAAATTTTCCATTTAAAAACATGCAGCACTTCAGTTCACAAGATGTTAATTCACTATTCTGGTTAGCTTCATCCTGACGGCACCCATTCACTGCAGAGGATCCATTGGTGAGCAAATTATGTAATGCTACATTTCTGTTCCCAAAAAAGAAATAATCTTGTGTGTATCTTCGATGGCCTGAGGGTGAGCACATTTAACATTTTCATTCACCCAAAACGGAAAATTCTGTCATCATTCATTCCCCTTCAGGTTGTTTGAAACACGCAAGACTACTTTTCATCTGCGAAACAGGTTCTGAAAAGCCTTTAAAATATACCCAAAACTACTCGTGCAATTACAATAATTCATTCTGGCCTGGAACAGCAACTTTGCACAATTCCTACTGGAAATTCTGCTCTACATTCTACAGTAAAATGTAAGAAACATACAAAAACATCCAAAGTCAATGTTCCCAAAGCAGTTGCTATATGAGTTGTGTTTTTTTTAGCTTAAAAAGCATCAGCATGCATTGTCTAGGGAATTGCACCGGGAGCATTTTCACGATGCTTCGCAGTCTTCAATGTGGCGTTTTGTCTCGGCATGAGGTGCAGACACGAGATGCAAGCGAGAGCGCCTCTCACCCAGAACTGCATTTAATTGCAATGATTACCAGCATTACAGAGATAATTGTTAGATTCTATGGTTGAGATTGAAGCTTTTGGAGATAATTTGCGCTGTTTTAATGTGTATGTATTGGCTTGATAAACTGGTTTCTCCAGGGAATTGAGAAACAGCCCTTCTCTCTGCAGGAAGCTTGAGGGAATCAGCCAGTCCTGAAATTGCCAGCCCTAATTTCACTTCTCGACTTCACGTCACTCCTTATAAACTTTTAGCTCAGACTATTTTTCTTTAATATGTATTCAGAAGGGTTTCTGTGACTAAGAAATAACATCATTGTCTTTTCTGGTTAACTGCAGTCTTTTACCAGTGGCAGCTTTACAGTTTTACAATTTGCACAAACCAATTATCTTTAAAAATCCAAACTTTCCTGTACTGTACGTGTCCTTTTTTGTTTTGTTTGTTTTTTTATTCGGAAAGCTCTGATTCTTGGCTTTGAGGAGGCTGATAGTAGTTTGTCTGCACCGTATGATATAAAAGCATAACATGACTTCAGCAGCCAGCAGAGCAGAATGTGTTCATGTGGATTTGGTTCAACATGCTCATTTGTGAGACAAAGAGTCAATTTTCCGTCTGTGCCTCCGTCTCTGGGGTGTGTGCAGATGAAAATCCGCTGCCATCAAACACCTTTCAGCATCACTTGCTGCGACACACAAGGCGCTCCCAAAAATAGGATGCATTTTGTTGCGCATGCGGGACACGTCTGCTCTAAAGAGCCCGTAAAAGATGAATCATCTGCACATCAGACACTTTTTTAGAGGTGACGCAAAGACTCGCTGAAGATCCACCCAACCATTCCAAAAGGTCCTGCTCTAAAAATAAAAAAAAAAAACTGACTTTTTTTCTCCCATTTGACACACAGGTGCATTACAGAACCACTTGAAAAAAACACTATAGACCGTCTGCAGGGGTCTGGGTCTCACTGCATGTGAATTACTTTTGCTGTGAAGTGCAGAATTTTGGTTGCCAAAATTATTAGAACACTAGTATTCCTACGAACTAAAGTGTTTTTAAGTATATTATTTATATCTTTTGCTGTAGTGTGAGGGTGAGAGTCTGACGACAACCAGAGATCTGATCTGATCATCATCAGTCTGTCCGGAATGACGTGAAGGAAAAGAACAAACTGAGACAGACTTAATCCAGATGAACTGTGCCAACGTCTCCAAGATGCTATTAGAAGCATATCTGCAAAGCAAAGTAACGTATGTAAAAATGTTGTTAAATGAGGATTCTGTCAAAAATATAGTCATAAGATTTTAATTTTAAAATAAGATTTTCTTGATCAGTTAGCTTCTATTAACTAAATTAAATCAATAAATCTTTAGTTCTTCTGGATTGAGTCTTTCTCAGTTCTGTTACTTTATGTCTTTCCAGACTGATGATGATCAGATCATATCTCTGTGTGGAGCACTGGCTGTTGTCAGACAAAAATATCACTGCATTATTACAATGAAATGTAAAATGATATTTCCTTCTGACAAAGATAACTGACTTTTTAATATAATTTATACATTTTTAAATCATGTGACGCTCCCAATTGGGTGGTTGACATACTTCTAGCAATTTCACTTGCATGCTCAGCAGTCAGACCGTTTCAACTATAGCAATTTCTGATTATTTGATCTTATTTGTGCATGCAGCTCTAATGAGCTGACGTTATTTAAAAGACTGCAGTGATGCTGTACTAATTCCATCGTAAAATGTCGCCTCACTTTCTACTGAACTTGTTACATATTCATACACATTTCAAAATTGCGATCTTGGTTTGTGCTTTAACTACCCATTAACATCTACAGCAAGGTCCAGAAAGCATTTTTCATAAAATCATTACTTACTGACGCTGAGAAACAAGAAGATATGATATCCAGCCATATATGAGAATGCTACTTCGTTTCGTCACAACTTTTAGATTTAATCTTACATACTAAAGCGACTAAGGTATATCCATTTAAATTGAAATGGGTATTGAAATAGAAAAACAAATCACGGGTTTTCAGTCATGTCTCAGAGTTTTGGTCTGCAGTCATGGATATACTTTTCTGTCGCCTGACGATTTTGCGCTGTTGTTATATTTAAACTGAGAGGATAATTTGAAAGCGTGACATCACGAAGAACACACTGAGAGCCTCTATGACACATTCAGTAGTTGGTACGTGAGACCAGTAGGGGGTCGGATCGCTTTCCCCTGATCTCCAGCCCAAGTTCGGTCTCAGTGCTGCATGAACGCACGGCGAGAGAGGGAGGACACTTCCCTCTCCAGCATCAAACGCGAGGGATGCGCTTCATCGCCTTAGGGGACTGGATGGATGGAGCGACAGGGTCATGAAGGTGACCGCAACCTCTGGGTTGGATTTAGGGGGCCGTTTTCGCAGAAGGAGCATATCCATAATTAATAAGAGCGAGTCGGAGATCCTAGAACCGAAGCGCAACCACCGGCGAGTCATGTCACCAACTGACAGCGCTTCCAGAGGAGCTGACGAGGAGGACAAAGGAGGATGAAGGAGGCAGAGGAGGATTATAATGAAGCTGAGTGGCAAAGGACTGTGCACCATCGTCTCCAGCAGTCTGCTCTTCGTGTGCGCGGTGAGCGCCGTTGTCGTGGGATTCAAATGCATCGCGTTGGGCTCCGGGGTGCGAGCGCAATTCCATCTGGCCACCGCGGCCGGCGCGTTCTACTCGGGCATCCTGGTGACTCTCGGGCAGGTGTTGATGGGGGTGGCGCTGGTCTTTTGCCGTGGCAACCCCAGGTGTGCGAATTTCTTCCTCTTTGGGATCTTAGTGTTTCTGTTGGGGGTCCTAACGGCGTTCTCCGGAGCGGTTGTGGATGGCGACACGGTGTCCCTGGTGGAGAGGAAGTACGCGCACTATTGCCAAGACTCTGTGGATGTAAACCCGGCGTGCGACCGGCTCAAGGTGTACCAGCGGGGTCTGGTGGTCTCCACCATCCTTAACACTCTGGAGTGCGTCCTGGGGCTGATGAACCTGGTGATCATTAAGCGTTACCAAACCGCGCAGTTTCACCGGAGACGCCGGACACGGAGGCGGAGCGCGCGGATCGTGCTGAACGAGGAGCGCGACTTCGTGGTCACGGAGTTCCAGCCGGTGTCCTACATCAACTTGGCGGTGTTTCACGGTTTGGACGAGATAGATGGAGAGGTGCACAGCCGGGGCCACCCGTCCATGGAGCTGCCGGGCTATTCGCTCGCCAATCCGGAGCTTAATCACACGTACCCGTTTTCTTACCCGCTTCACAACGAGTTGCCGCCTGCCTACGAGGACATATTCCCTGGAGAAGGGAGCAGCAAATAGCAAAGAAGAGGAACCGAGTTGCAGTTTTGCAGTGACAATCACGCTGAACTTGGAATCGACACGATTATTTCTACATCACGGTGACCAGCTGTTGCCTAATGTACTTTTTCATTCAGTGGAGCTTACAGCCAGCGCTCTGAACAAACCCTACAGTTGTTCATAAACTACAAAACTAACCTATGAGAAGGTAAACGTACTGAAAGGATGAAATATACATGCAAAATTAGTTTTTTGACTGACCGATTGTATTCTCAGCTCATTTCCTGTCTAAATCCCAAAGGTTTGCGTACAGGATTCCCATTGGAATTTTTGGAATCTAAAGGATCCTGATTTTCTTACAGTATTCCAGCAGGGAACAAAACAAAAAGAAGTTACCAATTGGCCAGAAAGAACAAATGAGAAGGTAAACATGCTGGAAGTGTACATGAAACTTTTTTTTGACATTCCTGATTGATTGTAGCTCCAAATAACCCTAGTCAAAATCCTAAAGGCTTGTGTACAGGATTCATAAAGATTGTTTGATCTTTTCTTATGACTGACATGTCAACAGGAGGTAAAAAGCAGTTCAGGACTAAATAAGCCTATTATTAAAGGTAAACCGAAAGAGCACTTGTTTTCTGACTTGTGGTTAAAGTGTGTGATGATTTAAAACTAACCATTTAGAACCGGAATCATAATTGTGTTAGTATTCTAAACAGAAAACCCAGAAAATTCCCAGAAGGGCTATTATTATTTGCAACTGGATAAATGTCCCTGTAGGACATTAAAAGTGTCCAGAAAGGCCTGTATCGAGACATCGTATATTCAGCCTCATGATTTGTTTATAATCTCTTCATCTCTGATGTTCAGACAAAAAGCCACTGCTGCTGGCCATGTTAAAATAACAGGCTTTACCCAGCGGACAGGCCATTTCTGCTAAGCAGTGTTGTGACTGTGGAATTTTATGAATGTTTCTGCATCATGTTCATGCAGTTTATGTCCAGCGTGTCAGTTACCAGAGGTTACCAGCAACACTTGAAGCCATTGAAATAAACAGAATGAAATAATAGTTTTAAACGATTTTCCCAGATCAACTCAATTTGTACAAAATAAAAAAAAAAAAGTACTTTACAGCTACCATTAAGTAGCAGGACTGCTATGAAATTCCAAATAAGAATTCCTGTTGGATTTTACCTTTAGGATCAAAACTAGGACTGAAGTTTCACTGGGAATCCTGCGCACTGTATTTTTTGACTAGGGATGCACATGTATTTTCTGGATGTGGCTCTCTTGTTTTCCCTCATAATGCTTATGTTTAGCTTCTGAATAAAAGGTGTATTTACTCTCTCCTGATGTTGCCGTTGAGTTCAGGTTAACTAATGCTTTTGTGCATGCAGTGCTTCTCAGGAGGTGACAGCATGTCTGCCTGCAGCAGGTGTTGCCATGGTTCCTTGACCCTTTTTCTACCTGCGCGTAATTAGATATGTAACAACCCAGTCTTTGAAATGCAGATTTGCTTGGTTTGTCAAGTTTGATCCGGTGTACAAAGCGAAGCAGGTTGTTTAATGTAACAAACACATTCATACGTTTCAGTTTAGCGTTTTAGAAAGATCTCTTTGAGTCTATCTGAATAGATTTCACTGAATGCCACAGGGACAATATCAAAGAGATGCGCTTTTCCTCTGAGGTATTATATGCATTACAAACACGTCGAGAAAATGCTTGAGTCCGCTAATTATCCAGAGTGGATATTATATGATTTGGCACAACACCAAAACCTCTGATGAGGCTTTTTCCGATTAAAGAGACAAGCTTTTGTCTGAGACGTTACTGGAGCTGGATGTAGAGTGGGGTCTAAAAGTCCGAGACCATGAGTAAAAGTGCTGCTATTTTCTTAATGTAGTTTGCTTTAATGACAGCAGCTCTGAAAGCCTGATGATCGTGTTTTCCAGAATGGTTTGAGATGGTCCAAAAAGCTTTTTGAGATATGCACTAATAATCTTAGTCAGAATTTACACACCCTTGTAAAATGTTTACAATTTAAAAGCACTCTTCTCTATTTGAATTTATTTTCAAATGTAATTTAATCCGTGATGCAGAGATGCATTTTCAGCATTACGTACGTTTCAAGCGATGATCCTTCAGAAATCATTATTCAATCATTATATAATATTATGATCAAAACAGCCGTGCTTTAATGAAAAATCAGCATTTATTTTAAATCTGTATTTTAAAATGTCCACACTGCCACCTTTGATCAGTTGAATGTATCCTTGCTGAATAAAACTATTAATTTCTTTTAAATCATACTGACACCAAACTTTTGAAAAGTAGTCACCTAAAAAGCAGTTTTTAACTTGATATCAAACTTTTAGACCCTGCTCTATCATATGGACTTTATTTGTCTTTATCAAGACTGTGTGTTAGAGGATTTTCTTTAACACTGAAACCGCTTCAGCCTGTTTGAAGCTTGTAGTGAGTGACGGTGTGCAGTGTAAGTGTACAATACATGTGTATTTTTTTGAAAGGACAACAATGAGACATCTTATCCTCAGCCTTGTGATTTGTTTTCCTTTTCCCTAAATGTCAGACAAATAGCCATTGCTGTTGGCAACATTAAAATGACAGGCGTTACCACTCAGACAGAAAACTTCTGCTTCGCAGTGTTGTGACTGTAGGATATTATTAATGTTTTTGCATTGTGTTGTTCCAGAGTAATAGGAGAACATGCCCCTGATTGTTTAGCTGAACCGCACAAACAGCAGTGCTTCTCTCTCTCAGCATATCCAACTTGTCAGTTGCTGGAGTTGTTTGGTTAGAAAGATGCTTGATTATGTGGTTACCATTCTACCAGCAGGAGCCATGTATTGTATAGTAATGGTTCACCTAAAACTGAAAATTTGCTGAGAATATACTAGTTGTTTCTTTCTCAGAACAGATTTGGAGAAATTTAGGATGAGTATTCTTTGAAAGCTGTGTGGACGTGACCTTAAGTCTGCCTGCACTGGATGCGATAAAGCGACCATTGAAAACTATTTGAAAGTCGTGTCAGCACGTCATAAATATAACGCGGCAGTAGTTTTCCGTCTGTGATTTGTTGCACCGCATCATACTACTATCGCAAGGATATCGCCACAGAGTCTCGTCACACCCCTACCGATCAGATATGAATGAACGGTGGAACTCCGGTTATTCATTGAAATCTGCTTCACGCATGATGGCCTTTATCTAATGGGTACTGTTACATTTTGCAGGAGAGGTTGTAAATATTTAAGCAGATCTTTTTGCATCTTATTTATGTCATGTGTTTCTTCACAATGTCACCCGTGTCAAGTTTGACACGCCATTGAGCTCTAACAGTTTACACATAAAGTGCATATACTTCCCAATTTCCCCAAGAAATCATTAATAGAACTAAAAGAGCTCTGAATATGTATTAATATCCTAGAAGGGAAATGATGCCCCTTTGAAAAGGGATCGTGCAGTCGTGCAGAATAACAACTGCATGATGGGAAACCGAATACCATCATTGTGTTTCTGAGGTTTAAGAAGCTGTGAAAAGTGCCTTTTGAATGCATCCTTTAAAGATATATTTTGCTAAAAATTTCATAGGGGTGACGTACGGTAAGGAAAAATGGTAGAAAGAACATCAAAATTTTGGTAACATCCACTGGAAATATCGTTGAAGGTCAGTGAAAGGTCTGAAATTGGTTGCACTGTTGACTTTTCCATTCTTTTATGGCAGATCTTTAGAAATGGTTCAATTTAGCTAATGGAGATGAGCGATGTGTAATGCAATTTACTTGTTGCCTCGTTCTCAGCCCATTTTCTGTTATCTATTATTCAAATGACCAGGACAAGAAATCACAATGTTCTGCCCGTTTTAATTTGTTACTATGCCTTTTTTTGCACATATCAGCCAGCGGCCTTTAATTTTGATAATGAAATATGCACTCTAGTGGTTAATGCAAAATGTATTGCTTATTTGTCAGACAAAAATGACTGTTTATGGCCTTTCCCCTAGAGTATATGAGTCAATTGTCTGAGATGCCGTGATTACTCTATCGTTGTTGTCATTCTTCGATTTCATTCCTGTATAGAGACGGGCCCTAAATACAGCTTTCTTTCTCAGCCTGAACTTTTCATGCAAGTTAAAAATTTTCCGCTGTACGTTCATACTGATTACAATTACAGCCATTCTCATTCAATCAGGACTGTATTTTTAAACTTCAATGGCACAAATGATTTGTAAAAAGCTTTGTTGAGCAACTCTTCTAGTAAATTTGAAGACCTACCTCTGTTATGGCACATTTCCGAGTGAAACAGAATATTCAGCTCGACAAAAAATGTAGGGCAGGACTTGATTTGATCCTTTTGGGAATGTATTGAATTGTGTAAAGTGGGTGTTATTTATCTGGCCTGGAGATGTCAGCGGGAAAAAGGAAGTTGTTATATTTTGATGAAAGCTTCCAGTATTTTGTTCTTTGCAATATCGATATGTAAAAGGAAGGAAAATGCTTAGCATATGTTTTGTTGTTAAGGATGCATTATTGAAGTAACATGCTGACATGGATTAACCATAAATACAAATATGCAAAATAAACAAAAATACAACCCAAGTAACATTAATTATGAGTTTAGTGAGGATAAAAAAATTGTGCCAAGCATAATGTGTTTTGTGTGTTGATGCTTGCTTAAAGGATGAAACCACTGAAATTTAGATATGTTAGATACACTGGAACTATAAAGTCATTTTTCCTATGTTGTCTTAATAATTTTTATATTGTTGGACATAAATTTCATACATTTTAATATTTGGCTTTCAGGTAATTTTTTTGTAGCTAAATAACGTTGGTTTACTTTTAAATGGCATAGTTTGGTTAAACTCTACCATGTTTTTCTTCACTTGACAGAAGTTCATCAAATAACATGCCAACATGAATAAATGTATTTTAAAAAGAAAGAAAATACGTATGAATATGGATTTAGTGAGGACAAAACATTTCAGCCAAATTCTAATGTGTGTTGTGCCACTTTTTGCCAGCTGAAAGCGTTAAACCATGGAAATAGTAATTACAAACACAGGAGCCTGTATCTTTATCAGAATTGGGCAAAATTGTTGGGCCTGACAAATGTAAAAACATATCAGTGTTTGCCTTTTTGTAGCTAAATAGTTTTGGTACTGTGTTGTGTAGTCTTTAAAATTGATAAAAGTAAGTCAAATTACATGCCAACCAGGGGCCTGTTCCATAAAACAAGATTAGAGTATAAGCCAGGCTTATTTCAGTTAGTCTGACTTATTGACAGTTATTTTGTATTAAAATAAGTCAGACTATCTGCCATAAGCCTGGCTTATTTGGTAAACTTGTTTTATGGAACAGG
>JAUCNO010002537.1:0-11608 GCA_032353835.1 Enteromius viviparus
AGTAAAGTACAGATCCCTCAAAATTGTACTTAAGTACTGTACTCAAGTAAATGTACTCCGTTACTGTCCGGCTCTGGACATAGCTAGCAATGTTAGACTTCACAAAGTCTCTTATTTGAAGGTACCTAAAGAAGTGATTAGAAGGAATACAATATTTCTCACACAGCTACTGTATTGCATTAATAGAATATGGGAGACATTCCTACTTTTCCAACATGAACCAATTCTCCCCCACCGGAGTAAAATCTGTCCAGGAAATATGTGTATGTACAGTATGTGTATTTATATTATTCATAATAATTTGACACAGTATCTTTTAGGGATGAATGAGTACAGCATTATCTGTATCTGTTAACCAAAAAAAAGCGTCTGTATCTGTACTCGGACTGGGCGGGGCCTAGCCAGGAAGTGGGCTAGGTTTAACCGGGAAGTGGGTTGGGTTGTCTTGAAATGGTCGGGGCTTTAACCAGTATGTGGGTTAAAGTATGCTATTGTAAGCATGCAATGGACATGGGTTGATCAGAAAATATATTTATATTTTTATGTTTATTTATTTATGGCTGATTAGAAAACTACTTACATGACAGCATCAGCATTAAGCTTCAGATCAGTAATTTAGATCACTATAGCAAACTATATACAGAACAAGTTTTGCAACAATAATACAACACAGATGCTTGCAATTTAGTATTTTTTTTTATGAAATACAGCAAGAAAGTGTCAGACACTCATTGCATGAAGTAAAAAAAAAAAAATCTCCGACAGGCAGATACGCGAGTCCCATTATACCAAACACCACGTCTGAACAAACCCTGCGTTTACCAGAACTCTACTAGTTAATAAGTAAGTACTACAAACCAAAGTAAAAAACAAACCTGAAGCTGAAGAAACCCTAAACGGAAAAACACGTGAACCTGAATGACTGAGGAAGAGGCCGAGAGAGAAGACCTTGCTCTTCTCTTCCCAGCGTTATTTGTGTGAGTGAGCAGAGCGGGACACAGCAACACAATAAATCTGTATGTGTGTAGCAGACACAGTCAGCTACCCAATGAGAATTTATATTAAAATCCGAGCACAGATATTCACTCGTATTACTCGTATGATACTCGTATTCTGCAAAAGTGCTTTATCCGTACTGGATACTCTGGCTCAACTACCTTTATTTGGATTCAGTTAATCACAATATAAAACATAGTTAAAGTATTGCTATTAAATTTTTTTTATGGCAGCTATTGCTGGGATAGTTCACCCAAAAAATACAATCAGAGATTAATAAAATACAAGCCGTCCCATATGTACAGTACATGACTTTCTTCCAAGCGTTATAATGGCAGTAAATGGGGAAAGCGTCCTTTTTTAAATGATTTTGTGGGTTTCAAAATCTCAGCGCCCATTCACTGCCATAATAAAGCTTGAAAGTGACAGGACATTTTTAACATAACTTTGAATGTATTTTTCTCAAAGATGAATGTCCTATACACCCTGCATGGCTTAAGGGTGAGTAAATCATGGTGTAATATTCATTTTTTAATGTGAACCATCGCTTTAGCATGAAACACTAGAGTATCTTTGTGATAAAGTCTTAATACAAGGACTGTGCCCACATGGCTTATCTAAATACATCTTTTAACTTCTTTGCTTTAGTTAGACTGTGAGCTCTAATTATAATTCTGTTGTACACAAGGAAGCACACATGACAGATGTGAGTTCATAAACACAGATACATACGTGCATACACACCCACGCATGCTATGTGCTTGAGTCAGCTGTGTTACTCATATGAGCACAGAGAGTGATGGCCCACAGCAACAGCATTTCTTCGTCTGACTGATGCCCTCATATCCGAGCGACAGCGGTCCCTGTCCATCAAACAAGTAAACGAAAAAATCGTCCATTCTCTCGGTCTCCCAAATAAACACTTAAAGCTCTTTTTGTCCCATTAGTTCAAACCTTTTTAAAGTTGTTCACCTGCCCCGGCGGGTTTTAAAGGGGAGGTGGCCTGTTTTATTTATAGAGGCTGGAAATAACGAGGAGAGTGGTGAGAATGTGATGGGAATGTGACACAGACTGGACGCAAACCCACATTTCACAGTGAGAAACAGCTCAACATGTCAGAGCATATTGGTCCCTTTTCAGAGTACCTTTTAAGGCACTCTGTGGCCGTCTGGTAAAACCCTCCACTGCATTTTTTTGTGTTAGAAACAGGCATGCAATAACAGGTTAGATGCAGTAGAATGAAGATAGAACAAAATCACCAAATGTTCTTGACAAAATTATGTTTCAATTGCATATTGCAGACCTGGCAGCAATTGCACAATAAGCTATGCCTCTTTAGCTCAAACCATGTAGTTAACCGACAATTTTGCATTTGAAGTGGATTTGAGTTGTGGGTTAATGTTATAGTTTCAGTAAAGTATAGCAGGTTGTACAATGCTTGCATTAATTTACCTTTGCCATTTACTTAGTGTAAATCATGTGCATAAATTTCTTTTAGTGTGTGTTTTTTTTTAATGTGTATATTAATGCATGTTAGTTTTATCAGAATTGCTTTTTTTTTACCCGTTTGTCATGTACAATTGTCCCTCTTAGGCTCACCAAGGCTGCTTATTTGATCAAAAACACAGTGAAAACAGCGATACTGTAAAATATTATTACAGTTTTAAATAAATGTTACATTTTTGTTTATATTTTACAATGCAAGTTATTTGTTATTTTCAGCATCATTACTCTAGTCTTCAGTGTCCCATGATCCTTCAGTAATCGTTTTTTATTGGTTCCCACTTTTTTGGGAACATAAATGCTCTAAAACGGCAGCTTTGCCAGACTTACTTTGCTCGCGAAACGAATGTAGCGTCAAAGGAAGGCTCAGGCTACTGATTTGCTGCTTAAGAAACATTTCTGATTATTATCAATATTAAAAACAGTTGTGCTGCTTCATTATACTTAAAACATTTTCCAGGATTGTTTAGTGAATACAAAATTCAATTGCAAATTGCATTTATAATAAAAGCAACTTTAAAATTTTAAACATTGCATATATGTGTGACTTTGGACCACAAAAGCAGTCATAAGGTGTGATGAAGAAGCACTTGAGTCTTCAGGATCCATTTGCAGCTTTTAATAACAGCAGAATGGTCAGACAGGCAAAGATCGGTACACGGCAGACAGTATCAACAAGGGCAAGACAGTAAATCGAAATCAAGGGACAGGCAGAAAGTTCAGGGCAGGCAGCAGAGATCAACAATCCAATAAACAGGCAGAATAAGTCGGGGCAGGCAAAGAGAATCAGAATCCGTATAAACAATCCAAATGGCAACCAAAAATCAAACCAGAATAACGCTCAGAATTATCACACAGGGTAAATAAGACTTTGCAAGGAATTGTGCATCCGCACGCTGCTTTTATAGGCCAGTAAATGCCGTACACCTGGTGGCGAAATCAGCCCAGGTGCGTGGGTCAAAAGAGTCCGGGGGGAAACGACAATACTCCAGTGAAGGTTCCCGCTGCAGTGAACCAGAGAGCGCCACAGAGGCGCGATTGGTGTCATAAGGAACCTTTTTTAGAAAATTAGACTTGTTTATATAAATACGCTTTCTATTGATGTATGGTTTGTTAGGATTTAAGGGTGCAAAAAAAAAAAAAGTAAAATTAAGTTTGATACATTTTTGGTAGGAAATTTTAAATATGGAACATTATCATTACTTAATATATTATTGATTTTTGTCAAAAAATAAAAATGTATAATTTTGACAATGTATTTTTATCAATTGCTAAAAGTTTTTGTGTGTGTATATATGCACACACATAAAGTATATATTTAAAATATATATATTTACATTAACATGTATAGAATTTTTAAATTTATATAATTCATATTATAAATAAATATATTTCATATATAAAAATTACATGTATAAATATACATGCATGTATGTGTATTTATTAAATATACACGGTACACATACATATGTAAACAAAAACTTTTATATTGGATGCGATTAATCACGACTAATCATTTGACAGCACTACATCTATTTATACACACATTTTTTTTACTGAAAACTGAACAACTGTATTAACTGTCACATTGAGCTGAAGGTCTCTCTTGTTCCTCTTCGTCTCTTTGCAGGTGAGAGCCAGTGCCATCGCTCAGGATCAGGATCAGAGTTACGACTACGCCTCAAACACCGTCATCCTGCACCTCGACCCCGGAGACGAGATCTTCATCAAGCTGGACGGTGGGAAAGCACATGGCGGGAACAGCAACAAGTACAGCACTTTTGCTGGATTCATTCTGTACAGTGACTAGAGGTCAAAATGTCATCGCGTTCAGAAATTAGGGGGTCTAAACTGATTTCAGTTGTAAGTCTGATTTAGGTCATGAAAGATTTTTTTTTTTTTCATTTTTGTTATACCTCTACGGTTTTCTTTGCTACAGGGTATTTTCACCTGAAATTCAACAGCTATACACTCATGAGTGAGTCACAAAACACTGGATAATTTGTTTAAAGGGTCAGCTGACTCATTATGCCCCCTGAAGGGAACGGACCTGTATGTTTTGCTGTAGTATACACATGGTTTCAAAGCCTGGATCCAACAGGAACACAACAGGAACCGGTTTTCGATTCACAAATCTGCCCCAAAACCTTCCAACAGACACACATGAAATCAACAGGAATGAGAGAGCCGGACTTGCATCGAAGTCGTAATCGTTCAAAAGCCCAGTCAAGTGAGTGTTGATATTTCATTATGTTGTCTTTGTATGTATGATCAATCTGTGAATCTGCACTGCTGTTAATCAATGTCTTGGACATAATGTGAAGTGGATGACCCTAAATGATGCCCTAAAATCTTAATAAGTGTATGCACCTGGTTTTGACTGCTGTAAATTACACCTTGTCCCTGAGAGTCTGTTGTAAATCATAGTAGTGCATCTGTTTGTGGTTGCTGTATGGAAGTACTAACACAAATAAAGCTAAGCATTCGTTTCATCTTAAAGCTGAAGCTAAACCCTTTCATTGTAGTTCCTACCAGTAAAATATAAAGTATCTGGCTAATATGAGCATTAAAAGTTAATCTTAGCCCGCTTAAAGGTACTTAACAATGAATGGAGATCTATAATACATTGTAACTCTAACAGTGATGCTGGTTTATGATGATGACGACCACTATCTAAAATGATGTCCTGTATATATCGCAATAGTTATGACCTGAAAATGTATCTAAATGTAACAGCTTATAGATTTTTGCTTTTGCTAATAAATGGGATTTTTTTCTAACATTATGGGTCACTCGGATGATTGTTAAATGATGCGTGAAGTGTCTTCTGAGCAGTCTGCTGTCTACATAGCTGTCTTCTAGCATCTCAACCCAAAGGAATAGTTCACCCAAAAAGGAAAATTTGCTGGGGTAGATGAGTTTGTTTCTTAATCAGGAGAAATTTAACTATTTAACTATTTATCCCCTGCAGTGAATGGGTGCCGTCTGAATTAAAGTCTAAAGAGCTGATAAAAACATGTAGTTGTAGTTTTAAATGTTTGTGAAATTGGAGAAGCGTCTCGCTGCAGACTGCAACATAAAAGACACATGGATGGATAAAGATCCAACTACTACCTCTTTAATATACCTAAACCTACCTCTAATCCCTAAACCTACCATTCTCCACCTCCTGCTGTAGATGTGGATCCTATAACGCCCCCTGGATGTTGTGGTCTGCAGTGAGCCCTACTTGAATTGAGATGCTTAATTTTTGGCATGAATATAGCCAATATTGCTGGCATGGCGTTAAACTATAAATAAATAAATACATCATTAAGTCTTTTTAACTTTAAAAACCATCCCTTCTTGCAAAAATATGAGCTCATAATCTATAAAAATGCATAATAAGTCCATCTCCTGTTATCCTCAAGCATCAAAATTCAACCACATATTTGTTTTAACATGTTTTTGACTCTGGAGAAGGCATTATTGAGAACAGAGGATGCAACAGTTCAGTTAAAAATGTGTTAACGGTGCATTTGTTTCATAAAAACGTCAATTTTTTTTTGCAAGATATTAGTTGATGGACTGGAGGAATGTGAAGTGCTTGTGGATGATTGTGATGTTTTTATCAGCTGTTTAGACTCTAATTATGACGGCACCCATTCACTGCAGAGCATCCAATAATGAGAAAGTAAAGAAATGTCTACATTTCTCCAAATCTGATGAATAAACTAATTCATCTAGATCTTAGATGGCCTTAAGGATAAGAAGATTTTCAGCAGTTCACAATTATTGATTTTTGAAAACTTCACAGTATTACAGTAATTATTAGTATTAAAGTTATATTAGTATTACTTTAAAGTAATAATAGAAAATACATTTAATATATGATAAACATATATATATAATCATATATTTTTTGCATATGCTTGGTGTCTAGACGTCTGTCTGAATATAAAAATAGCCACCACAACCCATGACTTAACAAGCTGAACTAATCAAAACCCAAATTTACAGGATGATCTCCTAAACAGTAAACAATAGTAATAACTGCTTCATTTCCCAAAATCTGATGAAGAAACAAACACATCTACATCTTGGATGACCTGAGGATTTTCAGAAACTACTTAACTATTGCTTTTAATAGATTGCTGTAAAAGTATAAAATATGTTTTAAATTGGCTTATATATATTATATAATATATATATATAATTTTTTATTTTTTATTATTATTATAATTTTTTTTTACAATTTAGTACGTTTGCCGTTTTTCTTTAGACTTTTATATTTTTGTTAAGATTTTCATTTATTGGTGACTTGTTAAAAAACAAACTAAATCTCCCTTTTGTGCCAGTCTATACGCTGTTAATTCATATAAAGTAGATGGTCTGTGTTATAAAGGCACCAGAAATCAAAACCAGAGAGAAAAGGACTGATTTTACCGATAAAGAAAAGAGAAGCGATCACAGCTAGGCATAATGAGTCTGAAATGCCACATGTCTGGAGGGAAGCTCTTCCTCCTAATCAGAGATGATCAGTGTTTCAAAACAACAGAGAGAGAGAGAAGGCCTTGGGGCTGCATGAGCGCTGGGAGGAGAGGCCAGAGATGAAGGCTGCTTATGTAAACAACAAGATGTTTAGATGTGAAGTTTAAATGACATGGTCTACTCCCAAGACGCGCTACGCTTCATTTTCTGTAACCATGGACAGATTAACCATCTCACACGTTTGAGGAGATTTAAAGAGGTTCATCACCACCCTTGAGGGTTTTTTAATTACATTTTGAGCATCTCGTCAAGAATGTACACCATATCTGCTCTTTCATTAATGGAAAAACTCTTTTAGTTAAACGATATAATTAACTCCTGATGTCAAAGTGTAATAGCTCACAGCTAAGGTGTAGTATTGTTTAAAGTCAACATGAAGAGTTCACTTTATTTACTTTATTAATACACTCTCCTGGTGATATGGGTTGTGTTATGATATGGTTTGCTGTATGTTATTCAAATGCTGTCTTTTATCAAAATGTAATAACTTTCTTTGCCTCAATGTAAAATGTAATTAGTTGAGCACTTAAAAAAGTGAAGAAACTGATAGCCTTGGGTTGCATAAAAAGATGACTGTTAAAATAAATAAATAAAAAGTGACCAAAACATTTTTTTATTTTATTAAATTAATTTGGAATTGGCTTTATTCACTTACATGTTATGCTATTATCTTTATTCACACGTGTTTAATTTTATTAATAAATTTTCAGTAAAATGTATGAATAATTACATTTATAGTGCTTTGAAATGATTTAATGTAAAAAAATTTAACTGATAAATAATATTGCTAATTTTTTAATTTGCTAACATCATTGAAATAGAGGTTACCGCAATATTTAAAATAATCCTTTTTTTTTATTTTAGTAAACTTTTTAGCAATTTTTTTAGCAGAAAAGGTTTATATACAAAAATCAAACAAAAATGACACAAAATGAGTTTTTGAGTTTTTTTGTTCGGTTTATTTTTATACATTTTCATGAGACTGGGCTGCTGTTACAATGACTTAATTAACAGGCTGAACTAATCAAAACCCAAATTAACAGAATGAGTCATCTTTCAATTTTATCAAGGTGCAAATCAGCATTTCTAATTATTATTTTATTTTTTGTCTTTTTACAGTAAACATTTTTAACACGACTAAATCCTGGTTTGTTTCAGGACATAAATTCACATTCAGGTCCATTTAACTATTAATTGGCCAATTTTTTTTAATCAAATCAAATGAATAAAATCAAGTTTTTTTTTATCTCGTTTCACGCATCAGAATGGATCTGAATGCTGTTTTATGCTGACTTGAATCTGTCATATGGAGTTGCATATATCAAATAGCATCAAGTACCTTCCTCTAACATATACCACAAATTCATTCCAGCCACAACAGTTAATATCTCAAATGATGGGCGACACCAAGAACCCAATGTCAACCTCAGATGCCACGGCCGCTGACCGCCCACTGAGCGTCAGATGCAGATTGCACACAAAAAAGCCACTGGATAGCTGACAAAGTCCATTTCCATCTGCAATAATGAGTTCTTCTGAGGATAAACTATTTGTTGAACTTTGCCAGAGATTCATGGAATTGCTAAGCAGCTGTTTTACATGTCAGATATAAAACATGACCCTTGCAGTCAAAGTCAGCTTACTGTAAGTTCAATTAAAATCTGTCACAGCTCCCAGAAGGGGCAAATTGATGACCTGGAAAGTTGCCCCACTGTGGCCTTGAGCCGGGTGTTTAACCCCAGGACTTCACCCGTGGTAAGTGCACTTAGTAAGTCGCAGTGCATGAAAAGAAACGCCTGCTAAATAGCCAATAACCAAACACCAAGGAGAGGTCACCACAAGCCCCTGCTCCTTTCCTCTGGGGGTGTCTATGTGTATCTTTAAATTAGAGTCATCGCTATCAGAATGTCACCTCGACACAAAGATACCCGCCGTCGCGCACATCAAGGAAGGAAAACAAACAGCCGATGACTGACAGGTGAGAAAGGTAACAGTCTGAGATCCCAGCACAAACAATTCATCGACTGAGATCTGCCAATAACAGGCTTCCAGATGAAACATGATGATAATACATCATACATAGCCTGTTGAGTTCAGGTGAAAGCAAACAGTTCGCTGGAAAGGATTGGAAAGAAATGATAACGTGCTGACAGTTTATTTACCCCTCAGTCCATATGAGCTGATCTGGAGAAATTCATCAAACTGAAGTTGAGCCACTGATGTCACATGGACTTTTTTTTTTACCAATGTTTTTACTATGTTTCAGCTGTGTTGTTGTGTGTGGAGGGACAGAAATCTTATTTTGTGTTCAGAAGATGAACGAAGGTCTTCTAGGTTTGGAACGACCCGATGGTCAGTAATTAATTACAGAACTGTCATTTTGGGTGAACTAACCCTTTAACTAATAGTCTGGAGTGGTGTGGATTACTTGATGAAGAAACAAACGGTAAGACTTTATTCTGATAGTCCGCTTCAGACATGCTACTAGCAGTAAGTACCTTTTCAACTACATGTCAACTAGCAGCCATTAGTCGTCTGTTTAATATCTTCTTGGTCCACAATATACTACATACTGACTATCAGAAACCTTGCAGGTATATGTCAACTTATTCTACTAACCCTAAACCTACCCTAACAGTCTACTCTGAGAGTTAGTAGATATGTAGTTGAGAATTAATGAGCATTAGTAGACACATAGTATTACAAAGTTACACTTTTCGTAAAATAAAATGTATCCAGTCAAACTCATTGAGATCTTGGATGGCCTGAGAGTGAATAAACCCTCAGCAAGTCATTCTTGGGTGAACTATTCTTTTAAACACTTTCCATTGTGATTTACAGAAGCTCAGCAGGCTATGCATTATGTATTATGGTTACACTTCATCATCGTTTCACTGTTGGATGGGATCTCAGACTGTTACTTTTCTCACCTGTCAGTCATCCTCTGTTTGTTTTCCATACTCTGTGTCTGGATGTACATTTTCAACAAATTAAAATTTTTTGGTTAAAGGTATCTTAACTCACATATTTTTTCCTGCAGTGAAAACAATGATGAAACATGCTATTAATACGTAATGCATAGCCTGTTGCAAACGCACGTATTTTAAGCTTACATAGAATAATCTTTTATTTTAAATGGATTAAGCTGTTAAAGATCACAGGCTGCTCATCTAGTTAGAAGCGGTGTAAATCAGCGGATCAAGTCAGTGTAGGCTTGTTTTCAGACACGCAGAGATGAAGGTGATTTCCGTGCATAATGAGATTGCGATGGCATTTCCAGACCTCTTTGAAAATTCCTGTTTTCTTATCTCACTGAGACAGACTTGAGACTAGAGCAGGACACCTGCTTACATTAACAGCGATCTCATCACCGGCCGGCAAGATCTTCAGTAATGTGATTATCTATACCAGGAATCTGGTTTAATGTTGGCCATAGTCATGTGCTATAGACTGACAACAAGAAACACTTTGCGCTAAATTGTGCTAGATATAATGCAATTTAGGATAGTATATATAGGATTACTACAGTTAAATACACAAAAAATGTATGGAACAGTGTAAATATAACTTAACACTGATTTCTAGTTGTGTCCTCTTTTGGAAGCACAAAGAAAGTAGTTTTACTTTCTCAACGAAATACAGCTTCTCCAGAACATGGCGCCTGCAGCAACACTACAGCCAGAATAATAACTTCACCTTCTTTGCGTAAACATCTGGACTGTGTTATGAAAACAGACCCACCCTGTGAAATAGAAAAGTGGGGTGTGTTTAAACGAGGCATTTTAGGAGATGTGGACAAGTCATAACTTTTATAAAGAAATGGTTTTGAGACTTTAATCTTTGCAACTTTAGGGGTTTTTATCTACACACTAAATACTTGTAACACACCAAAGAGAAAGGAAAACTTGAAATCACATCATATCACTCCTTGTGATATAGAATTGGATATATCATAGAATTGGATATATATAGAATTGGAAGATGGGCGTGGCTTGCTGTCTGCCGTGAAGGGGCGGGGCTGATTGGTGCAATTATATCATCAGTCTCCTCCCAGTCGTTTGCAGCACTCGGTTCATATAGATGTCACTCGGCAAAGTCATGGCTTCAGGTAACACGGCGCAGACCAGATGAAGACATTTGTCTGGCCTTCCTCTCATGGCCAATGACACCAGCAGCTGTCTCAGTGTGACAGGAGTTCAGAGCAGTTCTGTAGCAGCGGCCGCAGAGCATATCTCACCTTTAGCCCAGAGCGAGACGCGGCCCGCTGAGCTCGGACTGGCAGGTGGGCCGTGAGTGGGTCAGCTGATGCTTTATCTGCTCTGGCAGCCTCCAAACTGTAAATGACAAGTGCTAACACTGCTGTGATCTAATGTCACGTACTGTAGCTGCAACCTGCAACATTTACTTGATATATTGAACGTGTGAAATGCGCTTTCCGTTTGTTCCAGTTGCATTTGCAGGGTACAGATGAATGATTCTCTTGAGAGATTTCTTTATCATTAAAGTGAAATAACTGAACATAAACATAGCAGCCTGAGTAAAATACTAATTTTAGGGTTTAGAGGCTTTTGCATCTGAT
>JAUCNO010002538.1:0-11607 GCA_032353835.1 Enteromius viviparus
CGGAACATTTTCAGAGTCCAAAAGGTTCGAGTCCGAGTCAAGTCCGAGTAAAAATGCATCCGAGTCCGTGACAAGTCCGAGTCTTTTAAAAACTGTACTCGAGTCCGGACTCGAGTCCGAGTGCGAGTCCGAGTACCCCAACTCTAGCTTTTTATAAAAAAATTTCTTGAGGCTATCACTATTAGCATTACAAGTCAATGGTGATGTGACGCAAATACTTCATATCCCTGTGTACCACCTCATCTCATCCTAATCTTAGTGTTATTCAATGTATGTGGGATGTCTAAGACTCCAGTGATGAGGATGAATGGCTGTTGAGTTTCTTTCTTAAGTTTAATTGACAGGATAACATTTACGCTTCACAGGAAGACGACTTGATCTCTGTTTGAACTCCTGATCACCAGACTCACTCACAGATGAACATGCATACAACCACCCACCCACACACACACACGCACACTAAAGTGACAGATATATCTGGAGTATATATGAATTAAATGAATACACATAATTATGGCTCATTTTTAATCACTTTTGATCACTATTAATTCAAAATAAGTTTGAGTAATCAAAACGTTTTGTTTTATACAGTCTCAAGGCTTCCATTACCCCCGACCCGCTTCAGTTCCTCCATCCCCATCGGCTTCCCTCCACTCCACCCCTCACCACAGCGATGAGGAAGATGACGACACCTATGATGAAGAAGAGGAAGCGGAGAGGGACAGGCAGAACATCAAAGCACCATTTACTCTGGGTGCAGAGCCTGAGGGTAAGAGCAAACAACCGCTGGAAAATGGGAATTAAGATCTGCACCCTACAGCTCCGGTAGTTCAGACTCTAGGACATATTTACACCCCTGCCCTCTGAGAATGTGCTACATTTGTCTGACTACAGCTTTTGAATGGAAAGATATCTTTAACAGAGTTCAATCACATTGAGAATCTGGGATTTCATTTAAGATTGCAACTATTGAAAATTAAACCATGTGAACTCATTTGTACATATTGTTGCTTCCTTCAAAGCTCAAATCATGCTGGAGAACATGACTATCAGGTTTGACATGAACTTGCAGAGTTCATGCAACTCAAATGCTGCTGTCATTAAAGCTAAAGTGGGACAAATCAAATACCAAGACAGAAAAATGAATGTCAATTCTTCCGTTCAACTTTTAGATCATATTACGATACAACTTACCATGAAAAGACTTTGATTATTAAAAAATGCAAAAGTGTCTTTTGCATACCAAACACACATTTTGTGGTGTTTTAAACCAAATATGGCACATTTGTGCAATATGAGGCTATGATAATTTGTTCTAATGTGGAAAAAGACACCTTTACGTATGCCTTGCATGGTTTATGTTGATGCCTTATGTTAAAATGCTATAATTGACTATTTACCACGTCATTCTACACTCTATACACCATAATGGCAAAGCAAAAAAATTTTAACATCTTTGAAAATTTGTTAAAAATAAAAAATGTTCAATTGCATAAGTATTAGATGAGACAATTGCAATTTAGCTTAGAAGCATTCATATTGCTAGTAGAAGTTACTAAATTTCAAGTAAAGTTAACCTGTGTCAAATTCAGTGGAGTAGGTATGATTTAGAAAGACACCCACATCTTAATGAAAGGTCTAAGAGCTGAAAATGCACATCAGAGCAAAAACCGAGTCTTGAGGTCGCAAGAACTACCTGTAGAGCTCAGAGACAGGACTGTGTCAAGCGCAGCTCTGGGAATAAGATGCAAAAATTCTATTGCATTGAAGTTTCACAGAAGCATGTAGTTTCCATTATCCATAATGGAAGTTTGGATCAACTAGTACTCTTCCTAGAGCTGGCCTCCTGTTCAAACTGAGCAGCTGATTGAGAAGGGTTTTGGTTAGAGTGGTGACCAAGAGCCTGATGGTCACTCTAGTTGAGCTCCTTGATAATATATACATATAGGAGAAATTTACAGAAGGACAAACATCACTGCAACACTCCACCGATCTGGTCTTTATGCCGGCATGGCAAGACTCAACCCTCTCCTCAGTGAAAAGACAAATGAAAAGACACTTGGAATTTGCAACAAAGCACCTAAAGAACTCTAAGATTGGGAAAAGCAAGATTCTCTGGTCTAATGAACCTTAATTCCAAGTATAATGTATGAAGGAAATCTGCAGAGTAACATTCCAAAAGTAAAGTGTGGTGGTGACTTATGCAATGTATTTGTTTCAGTTTTTTTTTATTTGTAATAGATTTACAAAGTTGTGACAATTCTGTTTTTAGCTTTGTCATTATGCTGTATGGAGTGAAGATTGATGTGGAAAAAACTTATTTAAAGCATATATCAAAGATAAGCAAAGTTCAACCACAAAAAAACCCATCCGTGTTTTATTAAAAAGTCACACTCACAGTAGCAGTTATCAGTGCAAATTCAGTTTAATTAATTGAGAAAATGCCCACACATTCGCAAATATGTATTTTACAGACCAGTCAATTCACATGTTGATTTAACATGAGAAAATGAAAAGGAGAAAAATCTGTACAGTTAATTTTATATTACACATAATTTTAATCATCATAAATAGTTTCTTTTCCACGCTGATATGTCTTGAAAAAACAACCCATCATTTCGCCTAAAAGAAATAAATTAAAAAGCTTACAATCAGTCTTTCTTATTTCAATAATCAGTCCAAGTGGAATCATACAAACAATCTGGAGACACACAGATCTCTGCATTACTCAAATCTAGCTGTAATAGGTTTGAACAGTGAGTGATGAACCTTGAGAGATGTCAAACACGTGCATCGCTGTAGCGGAGGATGAACTTGAAAACATTAAATTCCACATGGCTCACAAAACTGGAAGTATTCAGGTGGGAGAGTGAGTTGTTGGTGCTCTTTAAGCTGGTTTCAGTAAGGCTCACCCACATCTCTGTCTTGCTGGAGAACATTTAGGAGAAATGCAGCCGCTTTAGAGATGCTCAGGTTTTCTGTGTTTTGGCTGCGTGACTCTGTGAAGAAGGACAGGTAATTTACCTACAAGCTTAAGATTATTTTTACACTTTCTTAGTATTAAAGAAGCGATACAACTTTACAAAGAGGTGTCATTTGTTAATGTATTATCTAACTTAAGCAATACATTTATTACAGCATTTTTTTCATCTTTGTTAACGTTTTTGATTAATAAAAATACTATCATTTGTTAATTCATATTAGGTCAGTGTAAATGCTGAAATTAGCATTAACTAAGATTAATAAATGCTGTACAAGTTTTGTTCATTCTTAGTCCAACTAATATTGTAACTAATGTACCTTATTGTAAAGCGCTAATAAAAAGTCATTGTAAAGTCTCAGAAGGCATAAATAACAGATTAGAAAACAGATTAGAAAACAGTACGATTTTTAAAGGTTAATTCATACCTAAGCGTATTGTGTCATACAAGTCCCCTTCATTTCTGTCTTCTGACACAAAGCGCCGTCCCTCTATTATAAACGACAAATTTCCTTCAAACTCGTACAGAACCAAAGTAATCGTAATTATGATTAAAATACAGCAGTAACATACGTGTGCCCTTCAAATATAACATGGCTTGGGGTGTCCAATTCCGACGCTGAAAACTGCCCTTTAATAATAATAAAAAAGATTTTTCATGTGATTAGAACATCATTTTTTTTTTAATAATAGTAAAATAAATGGCTAATAGTTACATTTTTATATTTAGAATAGTGAAAATGTATTTACAAATGACACATTATTTGCATTTTCATGTAGAGAATTTTTTTTATATATATAAAATCTTATAATATACATTTTTTATATATATGTATGAAACATAAAATGATTATAAAATACATTTCAGTAAAAAAATTGGATTATAATAATTGAATTGTTTAAATATAAATGTTTAGATAAATAATATTACATCATACCATAGGTGCACTCCAGGAATGAGACACAAATGTTGCCAGAAGTAAAAGCGCCAGTGCGTAAGCCGCAAGAGTCCTGAAATCCTGAAAGGGTGTTTGATGTTAAAATATGCCATATAATATATCAAGAGCATTATAATCAGCCTTGTATATCACTGCGTATTAGCCTATTTTCTCTTCATTGTTAAATATGGAAAAAGAAATCAATTCAAGGTTCCCAATATTGAAATAACTAGTTAAATCAGCTAATTCAGTCTGTTTAGAAGTTAACTGCTAAACATGTACAAGACAAATTAAAGTATGAATGTGGACTTACTTTCATAGTGTCGGACGTTCTCTTCAGCTGTTGAGTCTCAGAGGTAAGATCAAAAGTGAAGACTGTGAAGTCTGTCCTTGATATTTATAATCATCAGGGTGGGGGAATGCTGAATGAATTAGTCTTCAGCTATAGGTCAAGTCTCATTGATTCACAATGGGGCCGGACCACGAACCTTTCCGAGCGATTAGTTAACCCTTCCTTTTAAAATAATAAGGCTGCTTTACTGCTATGACGTTTGGAGACGCTCGCAGGGCTGGCTACGCTTACAGCTGAAAGCTAGGATGCTTTTTAGAGCTGCTGAAGGGAAATTTCCATTCGTGTGCACTTTTAATAGCTAACTAATGAAAAGAAGAGGGCGGAAAGTATTGATATGTTTACACCTTCAGCAATGAAGCGTCTCAAATACACCAGCTAATCATTTTTTATGAATGAACAGTAAGCGGCTGATGGGGTTTCCCTGCTGACACTACATATATAAATATCTGCTGGGCTCTGCCTACAAATTACTTGCAATTTATGTCTCTTCTAGAAGAGAAAAATAATGGAAGAAGCATACAGCCTAAATGTGTATGGTCTCTGAAATAGATTACAAAACAACAAATCTTGCCAGAGTGAAACCAGACCGAAGAAAACAAGTGCGTCTCAGTTTGAGGCACTATTTGTCATTCTTTAGGTCACAAGAGAAAAAATATATTATTATGACAAATCGTTTTATAAAAAAGAACCAGAAAAATAAGATTGCAATCATAAATAATTTTACATATGTAGTTTTACGTAAAATACTATGTTATTTTTAGTGCTGTCAATTAATAACATGCAAAATAAAAAATTTGGGGCAGTTTCCTGAACTGGGTTTAAGACTAGTCCTAGATTAAAATAAATGTTAAGAGAGGTCTGAACTGGAAAAGGCTTGCACTGAGATATCTTAAAATACATTATTGCTATTGTTTGGTCTTAAAATGCTCACAGATAATGCATTTTTTGTAAGACATTTTTCTAAATATCATATATAAATATTCCTAAATTAGCAAAGGTCTAGTCCTGGCTTAATCTAATTCCTAACCGGGAAACCGACCTTTTGTGTGCATAATAGGCAATACATAATTATTTGTATATAAATACACACACAAACAGTATGTATTTTTAAAAGGTTTACGTATATATATTTAAATCTTTATATGTTATATTATGTATAAAGATATTGAAAACAAACTTAATTCTATTTGAATTTATATATACATAATAAAAGTACACACTACATAATGTAAACGAAACCTTTTATTTTGGGTGTAATTATTTGCAATTAATCATTTGTGTGTATATATATATATATATGTATATATTGTGTGTGTGTATATATAAATATATATATGTATATATAAATATATATATATATATATATATATATATATATATAAAAATTAATTACTGTTGTTTTTAATGTGTCTTAATGAAATTATGAATTTATTCATATATCAAAGTATACTTATTTTGAAATATTAATATTGCAACCATATTATTGATAACATGATATTTTAAGCCCCTTTTGAGGAACCCCAAATTGTCAATACCTAATAATGCAATAATAATAAAGACACTGACTTCATTTCAAGTTTTTAAATTAATATTACAAAGGTTTGTGGCAGCTGAACCATCCTGAGATCCCACCATTTATGAAGACAGAGAAAAAATAAAATAGTTAATAATAATAATAATAGCATCTAATAATAAACATAATCTGCCAGTCTGATTAGTAACAATTTTAAAATAAAGTGTAAATATCACACAGTTTCAGCAGGTGTGATAGAAAAAAAAAAAATTTGTCATCCAGCTCTCCTCCCTCTTCAAAATACAATTACAGACACAACCGTGTAACAAGGCCATTATTGTAACAGAATAGAGACTTCCAGAAGTCGCTTCTACACATTCAAACAAACGTTCCTCACAGGAGGATCTCCAGTAACTTCTCGATGAAGTTTGTGTTTATTAAGTAGGGCGCAGTTGTTCAGGGATGCAGTGATGCTGGGTGCTGTGACACAGCTTTGCTTTGGCCGGCCGACGAAGGAGTGGCTTGTTTTCCGCGCTGACGTTAATCTCACTCAGACGTCCACACAATGGAAACATGTCTATATATAATGCTTCAAAGGTAATACGACTTCTATACTTCTCATGGCTGTTTTAAGGTAAAGCTTTAGAAACTCCATAAATAAGTGGTAAAAAAGAGTCTGTTAAACCATGTTGTTGCTTTCACTCATTTTGTCCACATACTGGAGAAACAAAAAGAGGTATGGAAGGATTAGGACACTTTAAAAATATACAGATAGATATAACAATTCATCACGTTTAAAATACTGGACACAGGACAGCATGATTCATGCTCGCATGCAAGACAGAATTAGCAGTGACTGACCAAGATGGCTGACTGTCCGCTCAGCCTTAGGAAGGCATTAAAAGAAAAACAAACAGATGTTGAAAGACACTCGCAACAGTGTTTCTTGCATGAGGTGAAAACAGGTGCCCAAAGAAGCTCGGGTTATGCAGTTGGTACCCTTCAAAAAGTGAGGTCTAGAAGATTTTTTAAAGTTGACCAAAAATACAGTAAAACAGTAATACTGTGAAAGATTATTACAATTAAAAATATCCAGTTTCTTTTTTAAAATACATTATAAAATATAATTTATTTCTGTGATGTTGAAATCACTTTCTGAAGCTTAACTTCTTATCATTATAAGCAATGCTTAAAACAGTGCCGCTGCTTAATATTTTACATTTGAAAATTTTCAGAATATTGTAATATTATCTTATTAAAGTCTTTACCGTCACATTTAATTAATGCATCCTTACCGAGGAAAAAAAAACTTATATTATCTATATTCAGTTCTATTCTACTAAAAACAGATTTTTCTTGTACTAGGGTATTTTTAAAAATGAAAATATTACTCCATAAGAAAATGACACCCTTAATATTATTTAAATATATGTGAACCAAATCTAACTTGATGTCCCTTGTGATTTGTATTACTTTTAGTGGAAAAGCATGTTAGTCTCATAGCAAGCAAAAGCTTTTAAAGTGAATTTACAATATAGGACTGTGTCCTAACCAGACATGATAATAAGTTTACGTTTTATCTGTTCACATTGATAGTGTAAATGTTAACATAATCCCGTTTGGCAGCTTCATTTTGTTATTTGTCATTTATTGCATCATGCCTGGTTAGGACGTGTTAAATTCACAGCAGTCTATATGGAAGTAAAACCAAGAGATGACTCTCCTCTTTATCACCTTGTCTGGATAAAACTTACCCCACTAATAAAGGGAAGATTCAGTAAGTATCCCAGGACAGGAATTCTCCTGATGAAGCCTACAACCACTGGAAAGAATCCCCTACACATGAAGAAAAGTCATTAGAGTGTAGATATAGAAAATATAATAATTAATATTGTGCAAAATAAGTGCTCATTTTATTTTCTACTATGCAATTGATCTCTAATTGCATGTGTAATATCTATATCTCCCTTGGCATCGGCTTGTTAAAACCCACTAACATTAGCTTAGAGCTACTAGTTATGTAGATGCATAATAATACCTGAATAATAGAAAGAAGCCATAAAATTCTAGAATCACTCCGACAATGGGCCACCCGATCAGCACTACAAAGACGCCTCCTAGGAAGAAGCTGGTGGCTTTCATTTTGTGCTTCTGAAAGAAGAACCTGAAGGTCCTCTCCAGCCCGATGACAAATGCCAGACCAATAACAAAAAGGATCTGAGACAAATGAAGACCAAAGTGAGAGGTAAGAGACAGAAACTGCCTTTGGGTTGAGGGATCTATTCTTAAATGTGTCTATGTTTATATGATTTCTATTTGTATAAATAAGGGTTTATTTTATTTTATGAGAGAACTTTCATGTCAGGAAAATCTTGGGCAGCATAATGAAGAAAATGATGGAAAAGGTAAAAATGTGTAGCAAAATGATACTATTCACAAAAAAGTAATATGAAAGAAATCAGAAACTACTGAGAAAACCGAGAATTATATAACCTTACATTTTATATACATTTTATATACATGTATATAACGAACATGCAATAAATGTGTGTGTGTAGCAATAGCCAAAAAATGCATAGTATGGGTCAAAATTATAGATTTTTTTTTTTTTTTGCCAAAAAAGATCATGTTCCATAAAGCCATAAGTCAATTTCTTACCGAAAACATTAAAACTGAATTTTTGATTAGTAAAATGCATAGATAAGATCTTCAGTTGGCCAACTTTAACGGCTCATCATTTAGATTTTTCTGTACCCTCAGATTCCAGATTTTCATATAGTTGTATCTCGGACAAATATTTCCCCATCCAACCAAATCATACATACATCAATGGGAAGCTTATTTATTCAGCTTTCAGATCATATATAAATCTTAATTTCGAAAAATTAAGACTTACGACTGGTTTTGTTGTCCAGGGTTATATATATATGTAATTACTTTGATAAGCAGTTATAGTTAAAATATACATATGTAAGGCATAACCAAAAAATGTTAAAATATATAAGAGGACAACATGAGAACACTCACGTTTCCTATGGCAAGGAGAGCTTTATCGAAAAACAGGATCATCCCAAAAAACAGGAAAAATACACCAAATCCTGTTAACCCCATTCCAATTTCTGTTGAAAGAGGAAAAGCCATTAAAATAATTAAATTAACATAAAATTAGCATTAAATACCACTTAAATCATCGTTTCATATTGATTATTATGATGATCATAAACATAAAACTATGTTTACAGGACTGTCACCATTACAATTAAAGCGGTTTTTAAGCCAGAACATTTATTTCCATTCTGTTTCCTGACATGTAATTCACCGACAATGACTTTTAAGTTGGATGTATTTACTGGTGGAGTGACATCTGTACGCAGCTGCATGAATACACACATACAAATAATAAGATAGGCGAAATAATAAAGACGGCAGGCTTTGCAGAGGAAAGCACTGACGCTAGATATTGTTTGAGGAAAAGCTGTCAGTGAGACAGGTTATGTCAATCCTACTCTGGGAGTCGGTGAGGGAAATCATCTTGGCTCGTCTCGCTCAGCAGCTGTCAACAGGAGCGGCCACGCGTACCGGAAACACTCACTTTCGTCTTCCGGACAAACTTTACAAACCTAGTGCATCCCGTATTAATTTACTTTTTAAATAATTGTTATTTTGATAGTATGCAAAAAAAAAAAATCTAAAGCAAGCTTAAGACATTTAATGTGTTTGGCGTGATAGTGATGTGATGACGCGATAAGTCAGTAGTAAATATGAAACTATATCTATAAATATATTTATTTTAATATATGGGAGACTACAAAATATTTTTTACCATAATAACCTTGAAAAATGTCAGTATATGTATCTATAAATAAATGTACACAAAAGCTCATCCCTTAATGTTATATTTGGAACGCTGATAAAGTTGTTTACTTCCGTGTCCACCGCGCCATCTTCCGGTCAACATTTACAACTGCATACTTTTAACATCTTACACGCTAGTCTACTTGTTTGGACGTCACCGTTTTAACATGAGTCTGTATGTAAGTTGTGACATTTTTACAGTTCTTTTATATTTTTACCCCGATGTAAAAACCCTTTTATATATGAATGATAAGTTAATATTTTTGGTCTAATATATATATATATATATATAATTTTTGACAAGTTACTATCCAGCAAAGTTTTATACTTTTACATGTGATATTTATTTAGTAAGCATTGCTGGAAAATAACATAAAATAACAATACTGACAACCAACAACTTAAAACAAACATTTTATTCGTATAATCTCAGAACTTCAATACATAATGTTAAAGAAGCCTTTATAAAACATTGCCATAATTTGTTTCGAATAACTAATTATATGTGCAGTTTCTATTTGCACAGCAAATGTTTCTCCATGAATATAGGAAACCCAAAAACTGCATCACACTGCAAGCTGTTTCTCACAAAACCACATTGAGTTTTTAAAAAATATTAATGAATAATTATTTAAAATGAAATGGGGGAAAAGTCAGGTGTAAACAAATGTACCCTGATTTAGGAAAGAGAGAGAAAATATAATGCAAAATGCAAAACAAGTCAAGTTGCAAAGGCACTATTTGATACTAAGGAATATACTGTGCACTTTGAGGGCTCTTTTGTTTATACCTTAACACATACTAACTAGCCTATAGTAACGTTATATTCACTTTAAATATCCATCCGTTTCAATTAATTACAAATTGCCATATTCCCACACATGACTTGTGTTCCTCACTCTGGGGGCTTCTTCTTGGCCTCCACATCCTTCTTAAAGGCCTCGATTCTCTTTGAAATATTGGGTACCTTGACAAAGTCATAAACAAACAACGTATATGAAACAATGATCACTCAACATGGAACTGTTTTCCAATTCAAAACTAATTCCATGTAGTCCAATCTTGTTAGAATTCGTTTAGTGTAGTACTTTAGACAGTCAAGGAGTTAATATGTGAATAAATGTTGTTTTTGTAACCTCGTAATTCTGTGCCAGATACATGCCAACCACGTTCCCCAAGGTGAAGCCAAGCTGGAAAAAAACGTTTATTAAAAAGATTAGCAAATTCATATCACAGAGAGATACATTCTTTTGTATTAAAAATCATTTGGCTTTAAATGTTTATATTTAGCTAAAATGAAACCCGTTAAGTAAGTTACTTAAATTAGCTACTATAATGTGAATTAACAAGCGAATAAACACACATTTAAAACCTCACGAACAGATGTAAGTACTTACTATGAATTGCATCATGATTTAATCTTTGATGCGATGAAAAGAAACTAAATAACAGTAACACTGGTCCCGAAATCTAGTGTGCTTCTAGTTGTGACAAGATTAGCTTTCAACTAGCTTCATGTCATCAGAATGACGTAAACCCACCGGAAGTAGTATTCTTCTTCTTCGTCTTTGATGTTTATTAGCTGTTACCGCTACCGACTGGACTGGAGTATGGACAGAATACACATTTATAGGATTGACATAATACGATAGATGTGTGAGATTTCAAAATAAAGAAACAAAGAAAATAAAATACTTAATTTCGTTTCTTTAATGAACTTAAAAATGGTATCATATATATAGCCTTTTCTTTTAGCATTTAAGTAGTGACTGAATAAAATGATGTCTCTCAAGTCTAGTAAACTATCTGACATCTCATCTTTCTTAATTTATTAACGTGCTACTCCTATACTGCTTGGCTTCTTCTGATAGATTATCTGTGATAATAATTGTTTTTTTTTCAGTAATGGGGGGTTTTATCATTTTTTACTTTTTTTGTCAGTGCGTGTGCTATGCAGGAGGCCCAAAGT
>JAUCNO010002539.1:0-11607 GCA_032353835.1 Enteromius viviparus
TATGTTCACATACAGCTACATGACACACTGCATGAACAATAATTTTTGAAAAAGCATAATAGGGGCACTTTAAAAAAAAGCAGTCATGGTTGATGTATACATGCGTTGAAAAAAGTGATCAGAATATCATAGGGGTGACCCTTTTGACCTGGGCTAGAAAGAAATCACAACCACAATCAAACAAACATCCTTAGCCACTGTAGCATCATGCAACAAACAAACATTTTTTTTTTTTTTTCTAAGTGGTCATATATAGCTATTTTATATTATTGCATGCAGTATATACAGGAATGAGCAGCCCTGCATGGGGAGTAGAGTCTAACAAGTACACTCAAGTCCAACAGTTTGGGGTCTGTTTCTATTCATTTTCTGTTTACCAAGCCTGCATTTATTTGAGAAGAAATAGTTTGAGAAATACAGTTTGAGTTAGATTTCAATTTAATGTTCTATTTTGTAAAGTATCCCCATGATGACATTACTCCAGTCTTACACCAATGTAACATAAATTCTTCAGAAATTATTATAATATGCTAATTTAGTGCTAAAAACAAAATAATGATTAAAAAATAAATTATATATATATAGTATTTATTTATTTTGGTGTTGAATCATTCATTTAATAAACATCGTACGGCCCCCAAACTTTTAAACAGTTTACAGGATTTTCAGACACAAGTGTTTCCCATAATGCTTTGCAGTCAGGGAAGGGGGTGATTGTGACCTTATGTTGATTTGTGCTGTATTTTCTCTGTTATACAGAGCACAGGCTGGGAGGTAGGTGCTGAACTTCATGGTTAATGCTTGGCCCATACGTGCAAGCTGTGGGCGTTTATCATGACTCTTTGCTGTGAATTTGACCCATTAACCTTTTTATGGACGTTTATGTTTCTTCGTCCATCCCTTCATCTCTCTTTCCGTGGGACTGCTGTCAGTGGTGTGTGGGCAGCAGCGTCCCTCTTCCTCTTCTCATCGTCCTCTCTCTCCTTTCTCTTTCTTGAGGAAAAACTATGTTAACATTGTCATTTTTGACAGGCCATGCATGGGAGCCACCTTGACACTAATGACAGATTTATTCATGAATGCGTCATTTCACTCCCTCATCCTCTGTTTCATCAGTTCTGCCATCTATGTCTTCTTATCATGTCTCAAAAGCACAGGGTTCGATTTATGAGACATGTGGATAACCTTGAAGGACCGGTTTCCCTAAAGATGAAAGTCTAAAGATGTTTTACTCAGCCTCATGTCATTCAAAATGTCTGGAAATTATTTTAAATGTATATGACTGGATCAATAAGTCAGTTTAGCTGGAAAAACTAATACATTGGGAAGTGGATCAACTCTATCATTAAAGGTTCAGCCTCAAAAAAAAGTTTGACACTTATCACTTTTATTGCCTTTGTTTTGTTTATTATGTTATAATTATAAATACAGTATTCGTTAATTATGGAGTGCAACAGCCAGGTTCTGGAACTGTATTGATTTTTAACGATAACTTACTGTGAGCTCAGAGGTTGGCATATGATTTTGTTAAAAGTCATTAGTTCACACTATTTCAGTGTTTTTTTAACAGCTGATTTTTTGGTTTAAAAAAAAAATCAAATATAAAAATAACATTTCACTAGTACTTTTTATTATTTTATTTATTTTTTGTCTTTTTACTTGTCACTCAGTACTGTAACCAAGTACTATTGGGCTTTATCTTAAAAAAAAGAAAAGAAAATAAGACAGGCTTAAAAAAAGAATGTTTGGTGTTCCACGGAGGAATGACATGAGCATGAGCAAACGATGACAGAATTATTAATTATGGTGTCCTTTTTACAAAACGAGCTAATGAATGAATGTGCTTTTTTGGAGACTATGCAGAATTACTATTATTTATTTATTTTGGTAAAGTATGATTGGTTTTCCTCTAAAGTAATATCCCTGAGAGCATCATTTCAAAACATTTACGTTAAAAGTGATGTTCACCTGACCTTCTCTTTAAACGAGTTGTTTATTTAATTGCAAACTAAATCGACCCCTGAGTTCTTATTTACACCAGTTTGTCTGTATACTAGTATTAATCTCACTTTGATTTATTGCATGGCAACGACTCAACGAAACCTTCATTTTTGACACTTATTGCAGCGTTACACCAGGAATGTATTACACTGCCTCCACTGTCTTTTTAATAAAGACCCTGAATGCACTTTTCTCTGCCTGCTTCTGTTCAATTGCATGCTTATTTTTCAGTTTTAGCATTTTTGTATTTGTCTGTCTTTTATTTGTGAAGTATTGATTCATGGTAGTTTTGCTGTTTGTTTGTTTGTTTTGTGTGTACGTGTTTTGTAAGTCTTTCAAAGAATTTCCTGGTTTCCTGATTAAAATGTTCTGTTCTCTCCTTTTTTATTTCCCTGGTTGCTGACCCCTCCTCTTCCCACTTTAATTATTGTGTCTTGTGGTAAGTTCATAGTCCGAGGGTTTATTTCCGTGAATTTTATAACTGAAAAAAAAAAAAAACATTCACAATGAGGGGCTGAACCATCTCAGACACCTGGCAACCAGTCCCGATCTGAACTTCAGGCATCTCTGTGCAACATTTAGTTTTACAGAATAATTTCGGAGAGTGTCATGTCTTGTTAGACATTGTTAGCATTATTATCATCTAAATTGGGACTGTATGGTTGGTCTTCTTTGGTTCAGCCTTTATCTGCACCTGATTAGTTCACTTCCTGTGCACTCAGACATTCCCGGCTCTGTACATATATACCCACCACTCATTTTCCTTTCTCTGCTTCTATGGCTCTAAATCTTGTTACTCCAGCACATACTAATTCTATGAGACATTCTATTTCTATTGACATAAGTGTTTCAGTTTGACTTTCTGTATCAGGCTACAGCAGCACATTTACATTTTCACGAGAAGCTACTTCTGTTCCGTTCTTTGTCTCTTATTCGGAGTACAGTTGTTCACTTACTCTTGAAGGACATCAGGTTGTTTCTGGTCTTCTTCCTGTTATGTTGTCCTTTGCTAATACAGTTTACAGAGAAAGTTCCCACTTTGTTCAGAACTGCTTCTTGCTCCACTGTCTTTAAGCTTTGCTCAGACTATATTCAGATTTTGTGTCTCTTGTGGAAATGCTCACTTTCTTCTTCTTTGTAATGGCTTATAATAATGGCAGTACATACCCTTATAAAAACAATTATGTGTTAACGTATTTTTTTCAGATGAACACATTAAATATTAAACACAATTAACGCAAGGAAAAGGCTTAAAGATTGAATGTTAAATTATTGCAAAATAAAAGTATATTTTAAAAAAATTCTTTAATCGCATATTTTTCTGAAGAAGCACACAGTTTTGGAATAAGCTCAACAAGACTGCATTTCATTTTAAACGGTTAACAAAACGGTAATATTGTGAATAATTATTACAATTTAAAATGACAGTTTTCTTTTAATGGGGTCATGACATGGATTTTTTTCTTCTTATCATTTTAATGTTTCTTGTGGTTTACTTATAATGCACAAAAAAGCGTTTTTTTTTCCTTCTTCTGTTTTAAAAAATATCTCCAATCAGGCTATGCAGGCATTGTTTATGCAAATGTGTGTGCCCGGTGACATCATCACAAGCCATTTTCAAAACGTTAAATAAAGAGGACAATGTTTTAGTATTACAAAGACTTCTCATATGCCAAAAGATGAAGGCAAATTTGATTTCTCATGACATGACCTCTTTAAATATTTTAAAATATACCTTACTTTTCAGCAGCCATTAGTCTGGTCTTCAGTGTCACATGGTCTTTCAGTTTAATATGCTGATTTGCTGCTTGAGAAACATTTCTTATTAGTAACAAAACAAAGTTGACAACCGTTAAGATGCTTGATAAAACCAGAACAACATTTCTTATTAATTTCTTTCAAAGAAAAACGTGATCCCCAGAATTGAAATAGTAAAGACACTATATAAACTATATTAATAATATTAATAAATGAAATCAAAGTAGATGTTGTGTTAAATATCCTCAAATGGTAGATGTTAGTACTATAATAATGAAACCGTATTAGTAGTGTCTGTGTTTGCTGTATTTAACTGTTATGTAACTGCATCACTCTTCAGTGTTGAATGCAGGTTATGTATGTAAACATGTACCAGACAATGTTTACATTGCTGCTGTCACTTGATAACTTGCTGCCCAAGAGAAAATGTTTGCCCCATTGCACTTTACCTTTCATTATGAGTAACTGTTTTAAAGTGTTAACCATGACACACACTGAATGAGTATCAACAGGATGCTTGTTTTCCTGTTATCTGGTGTTTTTAAATGGCTGCTTAAATGAACCGCACAATAGTAATTAACACATTTGTTTGTTTCAGGATGGAAAGAGGATGTTTGGTACCTATTTCAGAGTTGGAATTTATGGTTCTAAATTTGGGGACCTAGATGAGCAGGAGTTTGTCTACAAAGAGCCAGCCATCACCAAGCTGGCAGAAATCTCGCATCGGCTTGAGGTACAAATCCGTTTGCATTTTCAAGTTTTGAAAATCTTTTTTTTTTACATAGATTATCATGCGTGCATAAACTTTCTTAGGGCCGGTTCTTACTAAACTGCAAATTAGCCTGAGAGAGCAACTCTACAACCAAAATTTGTGCTGGTTATTTATGAACAATGCGCAAATTTAAAACAGCGTGTCATTAACGTATCAACCAAGGCAATATACCAAGCGCAGCACCAATCAGTTGCAAGTTTTGATGGAGCTGGTGTTGCGAGAGTCCTAGTTGAGGGTTCCAAGTAATCGTTTTTTATCTTGAAGCAAATTAAAGTAAATATGACGCAAATAGCAGTAAATTTACAAACGCAAACATCATTTGAATTCTCTCCTCCTATAACTTATGCATCTGAAAGCAAAACTCCTACAAATGTATATTCAATAAAGTCAAGTCACGTGCTAATTCTGCGTGTCTTTAGTAAAACGTGAACGCAGTGCAATACAATTTTAATGCCAAAAGACTGACCGCACTGCTGCAAACTGTTAGTAAAACTGTCCCTTAATTTCTCTATTTTATCTTAATTCCAGAGTTTCTATGGTGAAAGGTTTGGTGAGGACCAAGTGGAAGTCATTAAAGATTCCAATCCAGTTGACAAGTGCAAATTGGACCCAAATAAGGTGCGTTCAAGTGGTGCAAAATTTGTGCTCCGTTTTAGTAACAGTACTTTGCATTGAGAATAGTATCACTTTCCAATACAGGCCTTCATCCAGATCACGTATGTCGAACCATATTTTGACACGTATGAAATGAAGGACCGCATCACATACTTTGATAAGAACTACAACCTGCGCCGCTTCGTCTACTGCACGCCGTTTACACTCGATGGAAGAGCTCACGGTGACCTGCACGAACAGTTCAAACGAAAGACCATTCTTACCACCTCCCACGCTTTCCCCTACATCAAGACCCGCATCAACATCGTCCATAAAGAAGAGGTAATACACACATGCACTCTGAAAGCTTCTGTAGGTATCCATGCTAGATGAAAATAACATTACATAAGATTTTTATTACTTTTTTAATATTTCTATTTAGCTTTTTTATTTCGGTTTTAGTAATTAGTAATGTAGGTTATATAAATATCAGTATTTCAGCAAATACATAATAAATGATTTCAGTTAATAACACTGAATGCTACAGTAAGGTTAAGGGAAGATATGAATATATTACTATTTGCCTTTTAGATCATTTCCACGCCTATTGAAGTAGCCATTGAGGACATGCAGAAGAAGACACAGGAGCTGGCTTTTGCCACTCATCAAGACCCATCTGATGCCAAAATGTTACAGATGGTTCTGCAGGGGTCTGTTGGCACTACCGTTAACCAGGTGACTAGTTGAGCCTATTCACTTAATAATGCATATGAAATATCGCTGTTGTTATGTTCTGAATTAATTTGAGTAACTGTACGAAAATACAGGAGAATTAATATTCTGAAATATTATTGCAATTTCAAATATTGCTCTCTTATTTTAGTATATTTATTTAATTAATTTAAAACAATTTATTTCTGTGATGCAGCACTGATATGTCAGCAGCCTTTATTTAAGTCTTCAGTGTCACATGATCCTTCAGAAATCATTCTGTCATTGTTGAAATGGTTGTGCTGATAATTTTTTTTTATTTTTTACTTGATATTTTTTCAGGATTATTGGATATATAAAAAAAAACATTTAATTTGTATCTATTTAAAACATCCTTGCTGAAAAAAAATGTACTGACTTTAAACTTTTAAATGGTAGAGTATGTTTCTAACATACTCATTACACATAACATTTCTATTGTTATTTCTTTATAGGGCCCTCTGGAGGTGGCCCAAGTGTTTCTATCCGAGATCCCAAGTGATCCTAAACTGTACAGGCACCATAATAAACTACGACTGTGCTTCAAAGACTTTACCAAGAGGTTTGATTCCAGATGCTCTCCCTACATTAACTACTAACCCTAGTGACTTTTAACATTACATTTATAAGTATTTACAGGTCCACCATTATCCCAAAAAGAAGGGGATAGTTGCAATCCTTTTAAATTTTGCCGATTCTGTATGTTTGCGTGACGTTATTTTAAGTTAAATGGTAATACATTACCAAAATAGCCATAGGGTTAAAACACTTCCCTTAAGGAGAGTTTAATTTAACCCTGCACTAACTCCCATAGATGTGAAGATGCCCTTCGCAAAAATAAGAGTCTGATTGGTCCAGACCAGAAAGAGTATCAGAGGGAGCTGGAGAGGAACTACCACAGACTGAAAGAAGCTCTGCAGCCTCTCATTAACAGGAAGATCCCACAACTCTACAAACCTGTTTTACAGGTCAACTCACACAGGTCAGAATTAAAATGATGTCGAAAGCTGTTAAGAATGTCCTGTTTAGGTCACCATAATGGTTTCCCCTTAAGCCCTTCATGCCTTAATATTTTATTAATACATCAAGTCAAATGGTACGCAACGATTGCTCAGTTTGTTCATATGAAAGCAAAATTGTGATTACAAATTAGTATTTAATATATTATTAAATCCAATCGAATTAAGGTCTACTGCAGTCTGGAAATGGGCCTTCATAGCTTGGTCTGTTTCGTGAAGTACATGATTAGTTATTCATAGCGGATGACACATGGATAATGTTATATAATCGTCCAAAAAGGTGTGGCTGTTTGAAATGTACTTAATTTCTTTTTTCCCTTTTAACAAGCAGCAAAAGGACAGCTTGAGAAGGTAGTCAAGGTGTTGGCTGACTTTTAAAATAGTTGGCTGACCATTAAAGTTTTGCTTCCTCTGGAATATTTTTTACTCTTTTTTTTTTAACACAAATGTTTTTTTTCTTCCAGGGACTCTTTCAGCAGAATGAGCCTTCGCAAGCTAGACGTGTGAAGAACGAAGAAATAAAAAGAACAAATGCAATTTTATTTATTTGTATATATCAATCCTCCTCACAATATCAGTGTTTCTGCCATAAAGTACAAAAAAAAAAAAAAAGATAAGTGTTAAAATGTTTGGTACATCATTCCAATTTTGTATTAGTTTACAAAATGGCCTGTTACATGATCATAAGAACTGATGATGAATTAAGCATACAATGTGTCAAAACCTGTATTCTATTACTCTGTGCACTTTTTGTTTTTACTTCATCCCAGTGCATTTTTAATAGTTACGGTACAACTTAAGAGTTTATTTAATCCTTACAGAAAAGCAAAAAAGGTGAATTTTTTTCAGCATTATGTAGTTTTATGTACCTTTTGTTTACTTTAAATATTTTACTAAATAAATACTCTAATAGCCATTCCAGTGTGTCGTTAAAAAAAACAACTCACAAACACTTATTTTTTTGGTATTTTAATGCGACAAATAAAAATCTACCTAAAACCAGGTACTAGAAATATTCTTACATTTTCCCTGCCTCCTTAAATATACAACAGAACGTAAGAGATTCCTGTGAATTGTATTTATTGCTCAGGGCCTGCTAACAACATGAGAAAGGCATGAGCTTCTTAGACTGGACTGAGGTATGGCTGACAATCTATAAACATAGAAAAATAGGTCACTTTATCCCTGGGGTCGTTTTTAGGGGCAAATTATACTTTTGAGGTTGCCCACCTTTTAAACTAAATTTGATTTTGTGTGCAAATAGTCTGCAGCAGGGAACAAAACACATTGCTTGTGCTTTCTAGTATCAAAACAAGAGAAGAGATTAACGTGAAATCCACTTTGGGGTTTTAAGCCCAACACAAGCAATCAAGAATCGATCTTATAAAAAAATATAAAATTTTAGTGCACAAGAAATCGTATTGTGCTATTCATTAGCGCTTTTATGAAATGCTTGAAAGTATAGGGAAAATGTCACATGCACTACAATAAGTGCCAAGATGCGTTTGCAAGAGGGTCTCTGAAAAGCTGATGACATGGACTCACTAACAAGATGATAAAGTACAAAAACAGTAATACACAAAAAAGGGAACAAAGTGTCTTGGCCTTAAAAGATTCATATCGGCTTTTCACAGACGCTTGTTATACAAACATACATGTCGACTACTAACACATCCTGTCTTGCTTCTCCAGGTGCCTGCAAACGTACTTTTATAGTCTTACCACTAAAATTCATAACCGAGTCCCATCAGCTTGTTTTTACTGAGAGACTCTCTTGTAGAAGAGCAGGTAAGGTGTAGAGGTGGAGCATGTCTCGGGGGAACAAGCTCTGAGGAAGTCCTCTTCTTCAAAGAGTCTCACTTCTGAGTCATCAAACAGCATCCACTTTCCCTCAAAGTCCAAAAGGTTTCGCAGAGCGAGGTCAAAACTCACTTGGGTCCCATCGCCCATAGTATCAACTTCATCTTTCTCGGTCTCTTTCTTCACTGCGCTCTGAAGCAAAGAACTGGAGACATGACTAGCTGAGCTGGAAGCCTTCTCTGGATTGGTTTGATTGTTGTTGCTGAGCTCATAACTGGTGACACTTCTCTGTCCTCCTAAAAGCCCAACGCCCTCTGAGGACCTCTTGCTCCCTGATTTGCTGGAAATGCTTGTTGTGCTGAGTCTTGCCACATTTCGTACCTTACCAGGCAAACTGAAAGACACCTCACCGTCATCATACTCCGTTTGAGGCACCTCCTCTTTCTTCTGTTTCATGTCTTCCTCTCTACCTTGGTCGTGATCTTCATCCTGAGACTGAAGACTGAGAGGTGTGCGATGGAGATCCATCATGCGGATATAAGTGGTGTAGTGACCGCTGCTGATGGTTACTCCGCTGTGCATGACCACTGCGAAGAGCTCATAGTGATGGCCCTGGTCTGGAGAATCAGGCTGAGTGCACCACTCGTGCAGGGAAAGCTTAAGAGGAGTCTGCAGAGGGGTATTCACCTTGGAAAGACCAGCATAAGGATCCATCCTAATGATTGAGGAAGATTGTAACAACTTAATGCAAACTGGTAACTTCAAGACTAAATAAAATCATTTTGTCTAAAGTTTATTTCTGACCTTTTCTGTTGTGGGGAATAAAAATCAGTTTCAAGTTGTTTTTCTTCTTTTAAGAAATGCTAAATCCTAAACCTTTTACCCTTGTTTTTCTAAAGCTTAATGTTTCCTGTACTTTATCTGCTATAATAAACAATGGATACAGACGTGTGGGCAATTAACTCTCCCCTTCAGGGCTTCCATAATTGACAGATACTAAGTTAAGCTGCACAATGAATTGTTAAAATATTGTGAACTCAGTTCCAAAGGATGATTCCAGAGTAAATCTTTGAAAAAGACGTGCTGGACAATTCTAATTTGCGTTCACACTGACATAGAGCGCATGCATGTTTAGGCAAGTAAGTATTAAATAAATAAAGCATTAATAAAAGGAATAAGGGTATGAAAAAATATCTGTGTGAATGAATTAAGAGTTTATTTGCGAAAACTGTTTTTTTCCCCCATTGTTTTAGCAGTATGTAGTTAGTTCATATAGAATTAAACACTTTTAAATAGACTGTAACTAAACAAATGTGTTTAATTTATCCAGAATCATGCAGCTCAATAAGCATTAAAATCTGTAGAGTATACATACTCAGAACCATTGGCAGCAAAGCATTTCAAGTGGATTGTGATGACTTCTGGTGTTTTGTCAAACAGAAGACTTCTCTCAGCTTCCGTGTAATGATGACAGGTCTCACAGAAATATTTATCTTCACCCATAATCCGCTCCACAGATGCAAATTGAGAGATGGCCCACTTCAGAGTTTTTAGCTCAGGCTTGGGATCTGGAGAAACTGAAAGAGGAGGATACAGTTACAAAATCTAACCAGCATCTGAGAGTGTTGACTGACTTGGCACTGTCAATGTACTCACTCTGAGAATTTTCAGATTCAGAGGAGCTGTTGTCCTTCTCTTGCACAGGTACGCTGATGTCTTGAAAGTCCTCTCTCCGCTCTGTGAAACACTCACACTCCAGGCAGCGTGTCCGAAGCACCAGCTGACCCTGGAACATCCACTTCAGCACATCCAGGCCAGATTGCTCTAATTATAAAATGCAGGCAAATTCTTTCATTATTGACCCTAAATTACCAGACCAGCACATGACATTGGGGTATATGTATTCATTTAATAATTTGTTGTGGTCACAAATTAAAAATTTGTTTTCATAAATTTTGGGTACGTTGTACTGATTTGTTCCATTGTTCTTAATTAAATGAATGTGGATGTGATATACAAAACAGAGTATGAATTTAAAGTGTGAGAAAAAATTCAGTTTGTTGCCAAGATAAATAATAATAATAAAAAAAAGTTATTTACATAAATAAAAGATTCATTGTAGCTCTTCCAAAAGCAAATTATTTATACCTTTTACTGTTTTCTTTTATTATTTATTTTCCCCATAATTTACAATTACACTTCCACTTCATACCTGTTAGTTTAGCCAGTTAATACTCAGTTTTTCACTCTTTGATGCATTACAGCCTTTGCTAAAATAATTTAAGTTCATTTTTTTCCTCAATGTACACACAACACCCCCATATTGACAGAAAAACAAAGAATTATTGTCATTTTTACAGATTAAAAAAGAAAAACTGAAATATCACATGGTCCTAAGTATTCAGACCCTTTGCTGTGACACTCATATATTTAATCCAGGTGCTGTCTATTTCTTCTGATCATCCTTGAGATGGTTCTACACCTTTTGAGTTCAGCTGTGTTTGATTATACTGATTGGACTTGATCAGGAAAGACACACACCTGTCTATATGAATCCTTACAGCTCACAACGCATGTCAGAGCAAATGAGAATCATGAGGTCAAAGGAACTGCCTCAGCTCAGAGACAGAATTGTGACAAGGCACAGATCTGGCCAAAGTTACAAAAAACATTTCTGCTGCACTTAGTTTCCTAAGAGCACAGTGACCTCCATAATCCTTAAATGTAAGATGTTTGGGGTGACCAGAACCCTTCCTAGAGCTGGCCATTGGGTCAAACTGAGCTATCGGGGGAGAAGAGCCTTGGTGAGAGAGGTAAAGAAGAACCCAAAGATCACTGACTACGTTTACATGCAGCCAATATCCGGGTTATGATTGGGTTAAGGTCGGTATTCGGGTTTCTGAGTTGAGAAGA
>JAUCNO010002540.1:0-11604 GCA_032353835.1 Enteromius viviparus
AGACCTTACAGCTCACAATGCATGTCAGAGCAAATGAGAATCATAAGGTCAAAGAAACTGCCTGAAGAGCTCAGAGAGAGAATTGTGGCAAGGCAAAGATGGTTACAAAAAAAAAAACAGAAAAAGAAAATGATGGAGAACAGATCCCTGTTGTTTCCTTGTATACATGCCTATGGTTTTGGTTTACATATGCTGTATATTACATATTTAAATCCCACCACGGAAGCATGTCACAATTAGTTGTTCACAATTGATAGTTCATAATATATTGCCGGGTATTGACCTACAGCAGTTCATGCAAAGCATTTCCTTGTTAGCCTACTCCTGTGTTTTTCTTGTTCATTGTTCGCCTGTGTACCGACCTCTGCTTCGCTCTTGGATTATTGCTCTGTTTTGCCCCTTCTTGCCGACCCTCTGTAGCTTCAGGACTATTGTTGTGTTTTGCCTCTGTCACACCAGTTTGCTGCAGCTCGACCCTGCCTGCATCTCCAACTATGCCTTTCAATAAAACCCAGCAGGTCTCAGACTCGGTTTTTTTTTTTTTTTTACAATAATGGTCTGGCATGTGTGCTACATCGTTTTGTGTCAGTTTGGTAGTTTTGTGCGGACACAGATATTTTTTGAGATGAAGATAAAAAAAAAGATTGGATAGGGGAACTTCTGACTTCCTGTGGACTTAGCCTTAGCCTTTTTATTTATTGATGGTAATGTTTGAGGACACAGTAGAAATTTAGAGAATGTTTAGTCCTTATTTTCAATTAGATATGACCTGTTGATATTACACTTAGTGCATTGGTCAGCTAAAAAAAGCTCCCGGTATGCAAATATGCTGTGCAATAAAGAAGTTTGACAGAAATAAAACAAATCCTAGTTTCATTTCCTCTAGTGTTTTAAGTATATCAGATCAAGATCTATCAAGTGCTTCAAAAAATCTGTTTGTGAAAATTAATTTATTCAATAGAAAATGTCAAACAGGAACTAAACATCATGATAGCTAATTTTAATAACAATTTGCAATAATTAAAAACATGAATTGCTCTTATTATGTTATTCATTTTAAGATTTTAAAGTATATTGTTGTTAAACATTTGGGAATATTTCAAAATGTGTTGACAGCAAAAAAAACAACAACAAAAAACCTTTATAAATAAAGGATTCATACACATTTGTGCATTTTTAAAGTTGTTCATAAATAAATTCTTCACTTGAGATGTTTCATTGTCTATGAAAGTAAATTTGTTTAGTAGAAATACACTGTTCTTAAAACACCTACAGATGTTCATGTGGTCAGGTTGGGGTGCTGCCTTTGTAGACAGCATGAAAGCGGTTCAATTTGAAACACAGCTGGTATAAGAACTGAAAGAGTTTGAACAAGATATCACATGACCACAGTTCCAAAAAGCAGAAGTTCAGAGAGGTCCAGTCTACTTGAAGAAACAACTTCAACCCCTGAAGACTGGATATGTCTTATTACGGCAATGTAAACATTAAAGGGAAATGTGGGATGGAAAGTGACTATGAAGAAATGGATTTCAACAGTAGTGATGTCAAGTCAGAAACCAAGAAATACCAAAGACCTCAAAACACAGGTACTGAGACTCTTTTCATTAAAATAGCACAGTTAAGGTCTGAGGGAATCATGGTTTACACAGTAACTATGGAGGTGGCCTGAGTTTGGTTACAATTGAACTGATTTGATTTATATGAATGTGAAAGCAAACTTGAACTCATGTTTTAGGGTAGAAATATGTACCCTTAAGTACTACTTTAAATTTCTTAGTGGTAAATTTTGTGATGGACACTTTAAAATTTTAACATTTGAAGTCAGATTCCCAAAAATGTACCCCTTAAGAAGAGTTTAAGAAACCTCATATCTGTCATCTTTATTTCAGTGAGAATCAGAAGCTCCAGAGCAGCTGTAGTGTGTTTGGTTCTGCTGTGTGTTCTTCTGCTGACTGCAGTCATAGTGCTGGGTGTCTACATCCACAAAAACAATGATCTGTTTCAAATCAAGAGCAAAAACATCACGGAAAGACTCCAGCTGCTTACCAGTAACACAGACCAGCTACTTGCTAGGAATAGAGACCTCACAGAAGAGAGAGACCAGCTACTTACCAAGATTACTAACCTGTCAGGTGAGAGAGAGAAGGAGAGAGATGAACTGTGGAAAAGTTTCAAGGACACAGGTAACTTAGTCGGTATACTATAGCTTAAAAAAGTTTCCTAATTCAGTGTTGGTGGGATAATTAGCTAATAGCTGGACTGGTTTTGTTTGCAGATGGATGGTTATACTATAAATACAGTCTTTACTTCATTTCCACTGAGAAGAGAAGCTGGACCGAGAGCAGAAGATACTGTACAGAGAGAGGAGCAGATCTGATCATCATAAACAACAGAGAGGAACAAGTGAGTGAAATAAAATGACTAAAGACAGTTTCTTCCGAGCATGTGGAAATGTATTTGAAAGTTATGAACTTAACGTTTGTCTTCCTGGTTTATTCTTCTAGGAGTTTTAAAAAAAAAAGTTTGATAGTTTGTTCTGGATCGGTCTGACTGACAGTGATGTGGAGGACACATGGAAATGGGTTGATGGCAGCACACTGACCTCCAGGTGAGAAACACTGAATTGAACTAAAGTCAATATCACACAGAAAGCATCACAGGACATCTAATTCTGATCTGTTGATGCAGGTTCTGGGCGTCCGGACAGCCGAATGGACAAAGAAGAGAGAACTGTGTCTCTCATTTATCAGGGTGGCATGACTATCCATGTAATGATGTTTTTAAATGGATCTGTGAGAAGAGCTTTGTAAAGTAGCACACGTCATGACGTACATGTTTATTCAGAATAATTCAGAATAAAGAACATATTCTTAGTTACTTGGAAGCTATTTATATTATTTTACATTTGCTCTGACGTATGCTTTATTTACTGTTATATAACTAAATATACCACTGTACAGAATCTGAGCTCTAAAGCACTGAAAAAGAGTAGCATTAGGGAGTACAAAACAATGCGATCTGCATTAGAGGTCATGATTAAATACACAGAACAAATGAAAAAGTGAAGCTCCAGAGCAACTACAGTCAGTTTGTTGTGTCCCTATCACGCTAGTATATTACTTTTAAGACGGCAACTAACCAAATGTATGTTTTCTGCAGAATCTCTAACCTAATTCCTACTCTTACATTTTCTCTGTGAGTGCTGATCTGACACGAGAAAGAAAAGCTGCATTAATCAGGATATGAACTAGCTCCAGATCAGCCACAGTGATAAGATGCTATAAGCTCACAAATGCTCCTGTAGGGTCCCGTTGTTGTGTGGAGCAGTGAGGTTCATCTGAACTCCCTCTGCAGGACTGTCAGTAGAGGTGGTCTTGTAAAGGTTGATAGCGAGCTAAGAAAAGCCCAATGCTTGTCTTACAATGCATGTCTTGTATAAATTAGTGGCTTTTTAGAGACAGAGCAACCATCCAGAGTTTTGAGCATATACATATCAAGAGCAATGATTTATTCATAAATCAGGCATTGCTGCTTTTGAAGGGTATATTTTTATTCAAATGCCTGATAATACTGTTAACATGTAAACACTTGAGCATTTCTTGTCACATGATTTTCAACCTAACACACTGACAAGTACAAATACAATGATAGGCAAAACAGCAGCGTATTAAACCAAGCAACACCAAATCCTTCAGCGAAAGGCTGCCTTTTTTATCTATGCTAATGGAACCGGTACTGTAAAATCATACAGGATATGACCATGCTGTTACACTTTGTCACAATTTCAGCTCATCTATTACGAGTAGAATCTAGAAATACACACACAGACAGCTTCCACCCAAACATGTCTGAGAAAACATATGCTAATATAAATGCTGATAGGACGTTGGATGAGGACAGATGCACCAGGAGAAACAGAAGACCTCAACACACAGGTACAAATACCAACCAAAATGTATTGTCTTGAATGCAGAATTTAAGAAACATTTAATTTCATCTGTCATCTTCAGGAAGTGATTCAGTGAAGAGCAGAAGCTCCAGAGCAGCTGTAGTGTGTTTGGTTCTGCTGTATGTTCTTCTGCTGACTGCAGTCATAGTGCTGGGTGTCTACATCCATACAAACATCACACGAGAGAGAGACGAGCTACTGACCAACATCACCAACCTCACAGAAGAGAGAAATGAGCTACTAACCAACATCACCAACATCACAGAAGAGAGAGACCGGATACTAATCAAGTATATGAACATAACAAATGAAAGGGATGGATTATTAATCAAGAATTATAACCTGACTAAACAAACAGATCAGTTCAGTCAACTGCAGAAGATTCTCAATGAAACCGGTGATCTTCAACTGCAACTAAATGTGTTATTGCTAAAAATACGTTTTATTATTCAGCGTACTGTAGATGGGAATAATGTGCTAACAGCTGAAAGTCTTGTGTTTACAGATGGATGGTTATACTCTAATTTCAGCTTTTACTTCATTTCCTCAAAGAAGAAGAGCTGGATTGAGAGCAGAAGCTACTGTATGGAGAGTGGAGCTGATCTGATCATCATAAACAACAGAGAGGAACAAGTGAGTGAAAATAGAGCAGAGGAAAAGTATAGGCCTATTTTCTTATATGGATGTCTATTTAGAAGTTGCATGCCTGTTTTATTTTACTAGGAGTTTGCTAAAAAGTTTTCCCATGGTAATGAATTCTGGATCGGTCTGACTGACAGTGATGAAGAGGGCAGCTGGAAATGGGTTGATGGCAGCACACTGACCTCCAGGTGAGAAATCACTAAAGTGATTATAATAAAATACATTTTTATTATATGTGATATCATAAAACACAGAAAGCAGAACGTAACATCTAATGCTGATCTGTACTTTCAGCTTCTGGAGGTCTGAAAAGCGCTATGGCAATAGTGGAGAGAACTGTGTTGTGTCTTTTTCATCAGGGTGGTATCATCATCCATGTAATAATGCTTTTACATGGATCTGTGAGAAAAAAATCTTTAGTAATTAATGACATATTAGTTTTGCAACAACTATGTAAAATAAAATATATAGTCTTGTATAAGTCTCACACAATAAAACTGTTTAGTTTAGCTTCTGTTTAATCATTTGACTATCATTTGAAATAATACAATTAAGCTATGTTTTCTGTCTTCTTAGTCGAGTCTTTCCCTATGTGCTTGGTGTGTTCATTCTGTTTCTCCATCTTGCATGTGTTACCTTGACGTTTATTTGTACCTTTGTTTTGATTATTAAACTCGCTGTGTTTAGATCCAGCTCTACCTCTTTTAACTTTAACCTACATTACAACATTAATTCAAAATGAGGTGTTTATCATGAAAATGTGGGGGAAAATACTATTGGTATAAAGTCTGACATTGATTTAACTAATAGTGTGTGTTTAGGGTAGGACTATCGGTTGGGATCAGGAAACATGTCTAATTTAGTACCTTCATATAATCGAAAACACTTTTTGTACTCGAGGGCCACATGCTTTTCAGAATTCACGTATTGGTCTCAAATCAGTTTCAATCTGCTATTTTATTCACATTTGAACTGAAAGTAAAGAAGAGATGATCAGTCCACGAAGAACAGCACTAAACAACACTCAAAAAATGCTGGGTTATTTGGAAAACTTGTGTTTCTTTATGTCACTTTTTGCATAAATCGGGTCTTTTGTTGGAACTAATCGCTTTCGCTAAATTTTTAGTCTCTCCACAAGCAATCGTACATGTGTGGTTGTGTGGTAGCTCAGCTATGCATCTAGTGATTTTGAGATTTTTCTCCCTTGCATGACACGAACCGGGAAAAAAATCCTGTGCCAAAGGAGGAGTTTCAGAACACACTCACTGATTGCATAACCACATCGAATCAATGGTAGCTCAAAGGTGTTTAGGAGTCAAATGAACTCCTCAAAAGTTAGCTTTGGTGAGCCGATTCGAACTGCCAAAACATGCCATCTCCGTGCTGATGGGGCATGATCAGTATTCATGGACTGTGCAACAAACTTTAAGTGTATGATTAGTAAAAACATTAAATGCCTGTTCTGTGTTGTTTAGTAGACATTAAGTTTACACTGGCATTCATGGGCATGCTCACATTCTTTCACACATATATTCTGTTAAATATTATAATATTTTTGCATCCCTAATATGTATATATATATATATATATATATATACAGTATATATATGTATATATACAGTATATATATATATATGTAACACAGTACATAAAATTAACCAAAAAAAGTTACATTTGATCTTAAGTTATATTCCCCAAATCCTCAATGTTTCATTTATAAACTATATTTACAAACTATATTATTCATTTTAAGAGTTTGCGGTTCCTCAATCATAATAAAGCGAGTTTGGCGTGATGTCGGGGGCGAGCCGGGGGTTCGGTGAACCTCAAGCCCTAGTAAAGAAAACCCTAGCTAGGGCGAGTCTCAAGGCCGGCTCAAACCCTGCGTGCCCCCAGAAATGAGCGAACGGAGGAGAGGGGCAGGAGGAGGGGATGTAAAGCGAGATACTGAAGGGTAGGAAACTGGTTTATTTATAGCTGAATTAGTGGCCTGATTAGCTAACTCGTGAGGCGGTAAAAATAGCTGATTGTTAGCAGCTGGGATGCGATTGTTGGCGGTCTCGAAATTGATTTACAACTACATTTATTACTAATCTGCATTTCTTTTTTGCATGTTACGTTTTTTTGTTTCTATTGTTGTTGTTTAGTCATTCTTTGTGTGTAAAAGTGATTTTAAAATGAACAGGCTTTGTAGGTTTAATGCCTAGCTCAATTTGTCTTCCTTTTAGTCTAGAGATTTAGTAATTTTAAACCATGAAAAAAAAATATATAATTCGCCTGCTATGCAGAGGGAAATGAAACTGGTTTAAAAAAATACCCAATTTGTGTTATTACGAAAACCCAGCGCTGGGTTGCCATAATAAAACCAAGTTGGGGAGATTTAAACCAGTTTCAGGTCCTAAAATACCTACAGATATTCGTGAGATCAGGGGTGCGTTTCCCAAAAGCATGGTTAGCCTACTAAGGTCGCCAGTTCCGTCGTTCCCAGCATAGATCAATGATTTGGTGTTTCCGGAAAGCATAGTTGAAACAAACATTCACAATCAACGTCACAAATGCACTTGGTTACAACTACAGCACTGGACCTGTGGTTAGAAGCAAAGTTTCTTGTTAGTAAGATATATGGGTTTTAATAAATTTGCTCGTGGGCACAAGAAGCAAACTAACATTACTAACTTTATCTTACATTCTATCTAAATATAAAATGCGTTTTAATTGTGTATTTTTGCACGTTCATTCTAAACGCTGTTTTTGAAAAGTGTGCATGGGCATAAATGTCATACTTTAGGGAACCCTGACGTAAGAGGAAACCAAATTAAGTTAAATGACAGTGAACAAAAATTATAAATTAGTCAATATGTGTCATGTTCAATACAGCAGCATCTTGGAGATCTCTAATCAGTTTAATAGCATAAGTAGGTTTATGCTATTTTCCCTCAAGCAGGGTTCATTGGAGAGTCATATTCAGGACTTTTTGATCATCGCATACCATTCAGATTTCCCAGATATTATCCTAAAAGAGTTTTTTTGTGATGGCATCAATTAACGCTTTAGGGGCTCAGCGTAGACCCGAGGGTTTGCATTCATCTTTAGCCCAATTTTTTGGACTATATGCTCTGTCGACTGATGGCTCATTATCCTCCTCATACAGGAGGATTGCAATGCAGCTTTCCTCACGGTAATGACTGAGGCAACAGAGCGCTCGCACAAAATGCCATACACCACAGCACCCAGTCAAGTCACAGTTGATCGCCACACATCAAGCCAAGCCACCGTGGAGGATCAGAACCTCGGTCATGCCACAGTTGCTCTCCATAAATCCTGTTAACCCATCAATAATTTTCACTAGTTAAGTTCTAATTTCATAGCTCTTCACAATTCAAGTCATTACTGATCTGAACATGTCAAGCGGAGTCACTGTTGTTGAAACACAGCTAGTATAATACTTAAAAGAGCCTGAACAAGATCACATGACCACAGTGATGCCTTAAAAAAAAAAAAAAAAAAGTAAAAGCCAAGAAGCAGAAGTTCAGAGAGGTTCAGTCTAGTCTTAAATAAACAACTTTCAGTAATCCCATACTCAACTCCAGCAGAATAAATATGTCTTATACAGCAAGCTGAACACTTAGAGGAAATGTGGGATGAAAAGTGCCACTCACCACTGACTGGACGAGATGTCTGTCAATCAAGGAATACGGGAAGAACCAGCCGTAGAAAGTCTTAAAGTAACAGTTTAAATTTATCGTGTGTAAAGAAAATATGCATGTACATTGGCATTATTATAACTTCTTATATTACTTTTGAGTAAGATTACAAAATACTAGTAAACATGATGGGATGGTGTTTCTAAAACAGTGTCTTTTGGAGTGTCGTACATTATTATAGCTAAGTCATGAAAACACTATTGTGGCTGCAAATGTGTGTTAAAAATGGGATTTTTGCAGGGCAGGGGAGAATACAAAATATTAAGAGTCAAACGGTTAATTGGGAAAATTAAACTGTAAAAATCAAGCACTGAAGGTTCTTTCACCCTAGTGCTTTTAGTGCACACCCGGCTTCTGGTGTTAGAGTTTGGTTCCTTTGGGTGATGAACATTGTCTTCCGACCTTGTGTGCGCATCCGCAAATCATACCAGTGTCTGCGTAAAAGACAACCTGGGGTTCTGAAACATGATAAACTGGTGTTTGGTGGGTTTTACAAACCAAAACAATGTCCTCCGTTCCAGGCCAGAACGCTCAATTTTAAAGGAGAATAATTGACAGTAGCAATGTTTTTCAGATAAAGTATGTTAACTCAGCATGTTTCTTAAATATCTGCAAACATATTGTGGTATTTTTATGCTGTAGTAGAGTCAAAATCCTACAACAGCACCTTTAAACTCCCCTTGGATAGTTTTAAACCAGTTTCATTTCCTCCAAATGTTGTGGTTTTTAACCTAGCAGTTATGTAGAATGTAATAGTTTTATTTCCTTTAGTGGTTTAAGCATGTCAGGATCTATCTTTGAAAAAAGAAAAATATTAAATGTTAAACATAAATTAACCATCAACATAGCTAATTTTAATAATAATTTGCAACAATTAAATACATGCATTATTCCTGTAAAATTATTCATTTTAAGATTTTAAAGTATATTCTTGTTAAACATTAGGCAATCCTTCAAAATGAGCTGACAGCAAAAATCGCACAACACAACAAAACGTTGAAAGTTCATGAAGTAAACTGTTTAATAAATGCAAATTAAATTGTAATTGATATGACAGTCAAATACAACAAAATTCCAGAATGTTAATATTTATTAAAAATGGATCCACACACATTTGTGCATCTTTAAAGTTCATAAATGAATAATTCATTTGAGGTGTTCTACACAAGTAAATTTCTGTTTGGAAGAAGTTCACTTTCCTAAAATACCTACAGATATTCATGCGATCAGTTTGGGGTGCTGCCTTTGTAAACAGCATACCAAAGCAGTTGAAATAAAGTGAAAGACACTGAACAAGATATCACATGACCATAGTGGTGCCTTATAAAAGTAAAAGCCAAAAAGCAGAAGTTCAGAGAGGTCCAGTCTACTCGGGAAAAAAAAAGACTTCCAATAATCTCATACTTAACTCCAGCAGACTGAATATGTCTCTTTACGGCAAGCTTAACACTTATAGGAAATTTGGGAAGGAATGTGAATATGAAGAAATGGAAATCAACAGTAGTGATGACAAGTCAGCAAGAGATCTCTTGGACACCGAGATATACCAAACACTTCAAAACACAGGTAATTAGACTAATTTCATTATAATAACAGATGGCAGTTTAGTTTTAAAGGAATCAGGTTCGCACAGTAACTATACACATACTGTTCATCCTAAGGAGGTGGCCTGAGTATGATTACAATTAAACTGGTTTGATTTATGTAAATGTAAAAGCAAACTCAAAACTAACTTTAGGGTAGTAAAATGTACCCTTTAATACTACTGTGAATTTCTTTGTGTCAATTTTGACACTTTAGCATTGGTATTTGAAGTCAGACCACAAAAATGCCCCCCTTAAGAAGAGTTAAAACTCATTTATCTGAAACTGAAGAGGGAAAATGTACAGAGAACATGGGAAAAGTGTCAATGATATCTATGAACATGACTTTGTTACAAACGGTAAATTTGGAAGAAATATCATGGACAGTAATGTCATCTGAACTCACGGGTGTTGAGATCTGACTAGAGAACGCTGGAGAAAAATGATCTTGAGAGTTGTCTTGGAAAATGGTATTTGTTTCTTTTGTCTTTATGGTATTTGCTGCATAACAGGAATATCATCTGATTAGTATTTGCGCTTCTAACACACACATCAACTGAAAAACATCTACAAAACAAACTGAAATGTTAAATCTGCTTACAATGTAAACAATGCAAAGATGTTTCATTGTTTTAGGTTAATTAAAAACATTATTTGATGCATATTAGTTATGTCTATGAAGTTACTTTTTCACCCTGTTTATGTTTTTACTGGAACTCATTGAAATTCAATAAAGGTATGATTTTTGAAAAAAAACACAGAGGCACAATGCATACAAAATCAGTTATGTACCTGTGCTGTTTTAAATGCAACCTAGTCTCATAAAAATATGTACCTCTGTGCACGTTTTGTGCATCACTGTTTTTATGAACCTTACTGCACGTTTCATCGCAGTTTCAAAGAGAAATGTCCAGTGAGAAATGCTTAAACACGTATAATATGTGAACCCTTGCACATTTTTGAATTTTTTTTTAATTATGTTGATATATATAAGTATTGCTGTGTTTTTATGATGTTGTTCCAAATACATATTGCAATGGACACGGTGAAGATAAAAAGATAATACAATGAGAATCCAGTCATCTGAGCACACATATACAGACTGTAATAATAAAGACTTTCCTCAAAGAGACAAAGCAGTTATGTAGCTGTGCTATATACGAGTGAAGGGACTAACATCATGTTTGTGCTTTTCAGGAAGTGATTCGGTGAGGATCAGAAACTACAGAGCAGCTGTAGTGTGTTTGGTTCTGCTGTGTGTTCTTCTGCTGATTGCAGTCATAGTGCTGGGTGTCACACTCGCTCAAGAGAGACAACAGCTCATATCCAAGACTGAAAACTTGACCAATGAGAGGGAACAAATAAATTATTTAATTGACAGTATGTCGTTATTTGTTATTCACCTTATTTTTGTGTTTCCCCTTATGTGTATCCTGCTTCCACATATTATTGGCTGCTTAAAGCATTGATTTTTATGCTGCTTGTAAACTAGTATTTATTACCATATTATTTTAATGCATTGCAGTAATTTTAAACAAACTTGCCTGTTGCTCAAAACAGCTGAACTTTCTTTGTTAACAGCTGGATGGAAGTACTACCAATCCAGTTATTACTACATGTCTACTGAGAAGAAGAACTGGGCTGGAAGCAGAAGATACTGTACAGAGAGAGGAGCAGATCTGATCATCATAAACAACAGAGAGGAACAAGTGAGTGAAAGACT
>JAUCNO010002541.1:0-11601 GCA_032353835.1 Enteromius viviparus
GTAAATTAAATACATGTAAGTATTTTCATAACATAAACTGTATGTGTGTTTGTCTATATATATATATAAATATATGATAAATATATATGTATATATTAATATATATATATATATATATATGATAAATATACACAGTAAATACACATATATTAAATTAAAACTTTTATTTAATCATGCCCAGCACCATAATAGCTGTAGTAGTGGAAATATTAGTAATGTTAAAAATTAGGAGAAAAAAAATATGAGAAAAAAACATGATATTGGTATTTTGGTCTAAAATGGCCAGGACAATAAGTGTGAAAATATTTTAGTTCCTGCCTCTTCAACTGTATTTTCAAGATGTGTTTCCAATCAATCAAAGGACTGAATGAAAAGCTCTTTGTATCTCATTTCCACAAGCATTTCTTATGGTGATCTTGTGGCCACACACATCTCTGACAGCCCTATCAAGACAGAGCAAGACTGCGTAATTGAACAGCGGACATATTCATTAAGGACTCAATGGCAGGTGTGCTTAGAAAAGGGTGTCATTTCTGATTACAGGCCAGTGTGGTGGCGTCCAGCTGGAAAAGATGGCAGCCTGTTGTCAGATCTCATTATACAGCACGTCCTGCACAAATAAGATATAGAGGCGTAGAGATGAAGCGGAGAGGAGTGTGTCACAGTTTCTAGCATTACCTGTGTGTCAATATCTATTCATTCATGGATTATTTGGACAGCTTCACCGTCAGATTGTGGATTCATTTCCCCATCTGTATTATCATATTCATTAGTTAACTGATTCAAGACCAACATTACTTATCAGAGACACTAGAAATATATGTTTGTGAATATTTTTGTTTTTTCATGAAACATGCATAAAAGATGTAAACGATGTTTACAATTGGCAATTAACAATTCATGTTAATACAAAATTTGATTAAAGTGACATGCAATCAGAATCTGAATCAAAAATATTTGTTTTATTATGTTAAAAAAAACACTTTACAAATATATATGGATTACTGTAGGCATAAAGTATAGGTTATTCACAAACACCAAAACTACTGACGCAGCATCCAACATTTTACTGTCTATTGTACAAAGACCCAATCAAGAATGTTTTATAATAACCTTTATTATACAGTCCAATTTGACAAATAATTTAAAAAGGGAAGTGTACAGTTTTTAGAGTTTATTTCATTTATTGTAATTAATAAAATGTACTTAATTTTACATTTAATTATAAAAAATGTGATTAAATGTATTTAATTATTCATGTAATTGCAAATATAATTATAGCTGAATATATAATAAATATAATACTAGTTATAATATATAACTAAATATGCAAAATAAATTAATTGAATTAATTGCATATGTAATTGTAATGTAATTTTAAATGCCATTAAATATATTTAATTAATTATTATTTTAATGTTTGCAAACAGTTTGCTCCACCAAAATGGTCTTCTAACATAATTTTAATTTTTCTGTTCTTTCCGGAAATGTTTGAATTAATTGTTTGGCATCTGAACAATATTTATTGGCTGCAGAATAATATTTAATATATCAATTGAAATGTATTTTTTTTTTAAATAGATATTTTATATTATATTTAACATACATGCATTTAAAATATAATACATTTTAATAACATTCATATCCTGGCACTCACATATGTAGAAATTAAATTAAATATAAAGTATAAATATAAAAATATAAAGTAAAATAAAATAGATTTTCTTACCAAATTTGGTGTGAACAGGGTAAAATAAAATGGAAAAAAAAAATACAATAGTTTTTCTTGCTAAATTTGGTGTGAAGAGGATAAAATAAATACAATTTCTTACCAAATTTGGTGTAAAGAGGGTAAATAAATCTGGCGAGTGATTTAGAAAATAGGATGGAAAAACTTCATGAGTAGAGCTCACACACGCTCAGTTAGCACTGCATTCTGTTGCTCAACACAAGCACTAATTAGCTTTACTCAGATGTAACATAAACGGGTTAATCTCAGCAGGAAACAGCCCCGGTCTGTGATGATGATCTCAGATTGCTCTGTTTGTCTAATTCTCTGTCTCAGAGAGGGAAAGGTAATATCTCCGGCTTTACTCCCTGTCATAATACACTAAATGAACTGGCGATGACAGCCGCTCTTCAGCCGCTCTCTCGTTTGTGTGTGTGTGTATGCGTGTGTGTGTGTGTGTGTGTGTGTGTGTGTTTCACCATCAGTGTAAATGTATGGCATTTTTTGCAGCATTTGTGGACTGTATTCTGTTTTCCCTCTAAAGCACTTCAGGTCAGCTCCAGTCCTGTACCTAATATGAATATGATGCATACATGCTCGACGGGAACTAATTAAACATTGATAGTGTTTCTCATTCAGAGGGTCATGTGGACTCTCAATCAAAATGGCAGCTCTAATTGCGTTCTGTGGGATTAGATAATGGATGCTGTTCCTGCTCCGCATGTCCTCCGCCAGCTGCTGGAGAGCCATAGATCGCTGCCTCTAGTATTCTTAATTATTCTGAAGTTGGGAAGAAGTTTCTAGATAGTCAGACACTTGTAACTTATGTAAGATCTGTATAATGTCCCCCCCCCTCTCTCTGTGTGGTTAAGTGGTGCTGTACTGTTCAGTTAAAGTTAAAGCTGAAGCTGTTTAAATGTTGATTTTAGAATGCTAGTTCTGCTCTGAATCAATACATACCCTTAGGTTACACATGTGTTTATGGAGCTTACAGATGGATAATTTAATGCCCTGAATTTTACATCAAGTGCAGTTTATTTTAGCAGCATTTGATTTAGAAATCTGACAAACTGAGTTGCATATTAAACTCTCTTCAAACTATTTTTTTTCAAGATGAGACAGATTTACTGTAGTACTGTGAGGTTATATACAGCAGGTTTTATTTGAGGTTATAATTATATTTGCTATTAAATTTCTACTTACTTTTTATTCATACATTTGTTTACATTTTCATCTGATGGACTTTTATTTGATAGGGATTGCATTTGTATATTATATCTAGTGACTTCATATTTGATTCATTTTCATGTTCAAATATTAGAATAATTGATATATTATTATAGCTTGTAATTAGTGCTGTCAAACGTTTATTGCATTCAAAATATGTTTTTCTGTGTGTGTATATATGTATATACACATAAAGTATATATTTTTAAAATATTTACATGCATGCACATTAATATTATATTATATATTATATATAAATATGTAAACCATATATATATATATATATATATATATACGTGCATGTGTTTGTATTTAATTTATGCAAAAGTATGTACAGTGCGCATACATATTATCTAAATGAAAAGTTTTATTTTGGATGTTATTTATTGCGATTAATTATTTGAGAACTATACTTTTTAATTTTATATATATATTCTATTTGCATTAAAAATATGATTTATTCATATATCTGTATTACTGTACATAAGCTTAATGAATAGAAGAAATGTTACTAAATGTAGCAGAGTAAGAGTAATTTTTTCATAATTTTTCTTTTTTTTGTATTTTAAGTTACAAAAAATAAATTTCTGATTGTAGTTTTATTTCACTGTAGTAGCCCTGATATTTCAGACGTTCATTTGCACTTTAAAAAATAAATACAACCTCACATTTTTACGTTTACGCCTTTGAAACTAAATTGGATCAGGTTTGATTGTGTTTTCAAGGAAAGGATTACAAAAAACAATTCAGACTCTGTGTGCGAGGACCTTCCGGTCGCCGGTGAGGATGTTTGAATGGACAGGGTCTCTTATCTGTCGTGTTTGTCCGTCTGTGTGTTTCAGTAACGAAGAGCGATTGCAGCAAATCAGGAACCAGCTTCAGCAGGTGAGACCGGCTCCATCCTACGACGACATGAGCGCCCGAAGACGACCGGAGTACGACCCTTCACGAGTAAGTGCTGTCTCGCTCTCTTTCCTTCTTTCTCTGCTGTCAGACAGGAAGTGACAGGCTGAGGTCTGGCTGCTTTCTCAGGCACTGATTCAAAGCTCAGATTATCGGGGTTCATCTCGCGCTGTTTCAGGCCAGATCTAAAGTACTCTGACTAATCTGTTCATCTGCTTAGACTCAGCTGGGATCTGCTCACTGCACAGCACTGTTTTCCTGCTCACCGGAATATATTAATCTGATCATTATAATTATGGATTTTGTATTTTGTCTTTAGTTTGTCATCATTCGCACCCTTTCTGCGGTTTATTTTTTAAACATTTTTTCTAAAGAATATACACTACTGTTTTGGATCAGGATTTAAATGGAGGCTCTTATGCTTTTCAGGAAAAAATGTAATATTGTGAAATATTATTAGGATGTAAAACAACATTTTTCTATTTTAATATACATTAAAATATAATTTATTTCTGTCATACAAAGCTGAATTTTCAGCATCATTACTCATTATCAAAAGTTAAAAAGAAAAGGATTTATTTAAAATAGAATTTTTTTTCTAACAATATACACTACGGTTTAAAAGTTTGGGATCAGTAAATTATTATTATTTTTTTTTATTTTTTCTTTAAAGAAATTAAAACTTTTATTTTAGCAAGAATGGGTTAAATTGATAAGTGCAAAAAAATTATATATATATACATTGCTTAAAACAATAAAGGGAACACTTAAACAACACAATGTAACTCCAAGTCAATCACACGTCTCTGAAATCAATTAGAAAGCAACACGGATTTCACATTCTGTTGTGTAAATGGAATAGACAACAGGTGGAAATTGTAGGCAATTAGCAAGACACCCCCAATAACCGTTGTAGGGAGGTCATACAGGAACGTGGAGGACACACACACTACTGAGCCTCATTTCCCCTTTACATCAGAGTTGGATCAGCCTGTAGTGTGTTTTTCCACTTCAGTTTAGAGTGTGACTCCAAATCCAGACCTCCATGGGTTAATACATTTGATTTCCATAGATCAGTGGTTTTTAACCTGTGGGCCGCCAATTATTATTAATAGAAATTGTAATATTGTTGCTATAATAAAAAAATGTCTAGTTTGCTGATCCGTTATGTATATTTTCTGTTTATTCAATACATTACCAGTTAATTCAATAAAGACAATTAACAGCTTTGTTTCCGAGTACTTAGTTAACCCGACACAAAAAGCGGGATTGTACTGATTCTTTTGCAGTGGGCCGCGGAAACATATGTGTATGTACACAGTACACACATATTTTATGTAAACAAAAACTTATATATAGTTATATGTATTTTTATTTCACCTTACCTTAAACTTAAAGATTATATATGACTCTAAATTATGACAAAATGTTCATTTTTGGGTGAACTATACTTTCTGTGTAAAGTAGTATTGAGAACACTTGCTCTGCTTGCTACCTTTAAACAGTTTTTGCACTCTCGTGGCACCCTGCATAAAAATATAATAAAAGACAAATGGGGCATCCAACATGATGTTATGAAAATGGTACCGTGCGAGACATGAGATTTATTATGCATGAAAGACAAGAAAGTATGAATAAAAACCTGCTGAAACAGTAGGAAAAAAACAGGGCAGAACCACCGAAATGAGGAAATTGTACAGTTATGCACAAATCCCTCATAGAAATCCCAAGGTTTGAAAATGGCAAGGGTGACAGTCAGCCGTTCTTTTCTGGGCCACTTTAAAACAAAAACTCATTCTAAATTGGAAGCAAGGCTTTTTTCAGAGGCACTTATAGGATCCCTGATCTCTGTCATTACATCGCCCGGAGCCTTGCTCCCGTCCACCCAGATGTCCAGCAGTTCATTTTCCAGAGATTGAAGGTTGTGTCCAGGGCTCAGCAAAGTTTAGAATTATAGTTTATATGGTTACACACATCTGCTAGAAACGCCAACTTCATTGAGACTTTCCAGGAACGACTGAGTGAAAAATAGAAGCTCTGGTGCTGGAAGGAAAGGGATGTATCCAGTGTCTGATTCTTTGCATGGACCAATTTAGTTTTTGTTAAAGGGTTATAGGTCAAGGCCCATGCGCAACAAGCACAACAACTATATAGATAACGATATCAGCATCCACATCAGTCAACAATATTTTCTCTTTATTCGAAGCGTGCCTGTCGCTTTAAATTCTCCAGCTCATGAGAGCAGGATAGATTCTCATTGGCTGTCGATGTGAGTATCAGCTGGAAAAAATCTGAAAATGATTCCAACGAAATTGTTCTTTGTGCCTTTATCGTTGTTATTGAGTTAAGGACTAATATTATCATATTAAGGATTAATATTAATCCTTTATCGTTATCTCTGTAGCTATCGTGCTTGGTGTGAACGGGCCTTTAGAGTTGATTTTTGCTTTTTTAATGCTTTGAAGCAAATTGACATCACAGTTGTTGTGATTAATAGTTTTAATAGTTCTGTATTCCTTTAGAGACCCAGTTATTAACTTTTATTTAAATAACTTGTCATTGCAAAGCGGTATGAGTAATATTAGGCTACGTAAATATACTCTAATTCATACTCATCTAAACTACACTCATCAGACTTTGTCCTATTTATGTTGCTGAATGGTCAAAAAGTGGACTACCATTCGACATCTTCCATAGAAAATAAACCACTTCCAAAAAGCATAGCAGATGTCATAATCAAAATTAGTCTTCATACGCTTTTAAAATGCTTTACGTGTTTTAGATTTTGACATTTTGGTGTTTCGATTAAACATATTTTTTTTTGAAGAAGTTAATGACTTGTATTGATTAAAAGTGACAATACAAATTGTAATTATATTTTAAAAATATTATAATTTTGCTCATACTTTTTTGCAATTGTAATGTCTTGATTTACTTTTAATGGTGACTGTAGAAGAGCAGCCATAGCATAAGGGTTTAAAAATGTTTGTGTAATACATGAAGTCATTTCTTCATTGAGAAGTGGCAGTTTACTCCGGAATAGATGAATGAATTTGTGAAATGAATAGAAGAAAGACGAATGGTTGCTGTCACAATAACAGAAGAAATGGAGAAGGACGTTCAGGCCAACATAAGGACTAGCATGTGGCGTAGGCGCACACACACAAAGTCACACACACGCAAACACAGCAGGGACTGTGGGGTATGATTCATTAACAACAGAAGAATTTAATTGGATTACAGACTGGTTTTCACAGACTTTGAGTCTTTCTGCTGCGTGTGTGTGCGTGTGTGTGTGTGTGTGTGTGTGTGTGTGTGTGTGTGTGTGTGTGTGTGTGTGAACTCATCTATGATCTCATACTTGCACAAAAGGGCTGAACCAGTAGATATTTTTGACCAGTGCTGGGAATAATTATTCATTCATTATTAATCCGAGCATCACTGCTATATTGCTCACATCACATATAAGGCTTGGTGATTTGAACAAACCCCTGAACAACTTTTAAACTGACGTGAGACCCAACGGATCCAGAGCAAAATGCGAAAAGCAGCTTTCTGTGACAGAGAGGAAACAGGACAGATGCAGAGAACGCAAGAAAAGAGACAGAAGGAGAGAGAGCGAGAAGATGGAAAATTAAGACGGTTGTCATTCTGATTGTTATCCTCTCTTCCTCGCAACAGAACAGCTTGAGACGAGCATCCTGGCCCTGTCAGGTCTAATTAAGCTAGCATCTGCATCTCCAAATGCTTGACGGGCAGCCGTGACGGCCAAGTGTAAAAAGATTGAGTGACAGCGACTAGGTGGCTCTCCACAGAACAAACAAATAATCCCAAATCCTTAAACCAGGAGCCTGGCATGTCAAAACATTTCAACATGAGCTCGCCGAGACAGATTAAGAATGAAGGAAAGCTAGAAAGGCAGTGATGGACAAGGAACAACAGGCCTTGACTCATCTTTGCTCTAGCAAGCAGGTCACACCTTCACCGGGAGGTCAAACACGAGCTAGGCAGGAAGGCCAACTCATAGCGCAGAGCCTTAGACTTTGTTTGAGAGCAGGAAACGGTGGTCGGGAATCTGAATGAAGCCACTAAAACAAAAAAGAAAGAACGGTAGGAGAGAGCCATCGAGAGACCTCAGGGGAGAAATGAGCATGGACTGAATAATAACCATGTCCCTGATTCTTTATTGGGACTTTAAAATGTTTTGCACTTTGGTGGAGGGTTATGACAATTTAGGCGTAAGCAGTAAATATGATTCATACAAAGCTTTTAATACAGTTATGACCTCCCTAACATTTTCTACTTTTTTCTTTTTATATAGTTAGACGTGTCCGTGTCAGTGTGTGTAGTAGTGGTGGGATTTTACATTGTTACACTTGTAGGTGTCGACATTCACTTAAAGGGTTAGTTCATGCAAAAATAAAAATGTTGTCATTAATTACTCACCCTTGTGTCGTTCCAAACCCGTAAGACATTCGTTCATCTTTACAACACAAATTAAGATATTTTTGATGATATCAGAGAGCCATCCGACCCTTCATAGACCAGAATACAACTGAAATGATCCCAGATCCAGAAACGTAGTAAAAACTGCATTTTTGGACTAAACCAGTTACCATAGTCAGCTGCGCTGTGTGTAATGGGATGAGGTGTTTGTTGACAGTTCGCAGTTTAGCATGGCAGGTCGCTGACAAACTTGGAGTTGCGAGATGCCACCAATTAGCAACCACCTAGTAATGCTTATGTAAATTACCCCAACTACCACACTTCCTAACAACCATCTACAACACCCTAGAGATCACACAGAATAATTTAACAGCCACGTACTAAGTCTTTTGAGTCATTGAATCACTCACCCGATTCATTCTGAAGCACCACTACTGTGTGGCTTTGTATGGCATAGTTATTCTTTATAATGTGAAGTGTTCTAAAAATGTATTTGTTGACATTGATGAAATTATTGTCATATCTAGTCAAATTTCACATGTGTTATACATACAGTGGGTCATGCATCACTTCACTGCTAGATGGCAAAAGCAGCTCAGCTCTCTTTCAGTGGGTTGAGCGCGATACATGAGGAGGTCATGACCAGCCTCCTACAGCCTTGTGTCTAAATTACCCTCTCAAAATGGTTCCACCATCTGCTGCTAACAAGCCTGGGCCGTCTGGGCGGCGTGGCTATGGCTTCTCAGGGCACGTTAGAGGGCACTGGGCCGTGACAGCACTACATCAAAGATCAAAATCCCACACACGCCGTGGACATGGAGACTCTAGGGAGAGAATCAACAAGCGATAGCATCACGGCGTGTTTAAGATATGTTTGTTTTAGCGTTGAAGTGGAGTATGGTGAAGACTTTATGGAAACTTCACTTTATGGTAATCCATCTAGCTTGCAGTGACTTTAAATAGGGATGTGAACCAAAGCTTTGCCAACTAAATGAGCCTTACCTAGACCAAACTAAACTAAGATACTGTTCAGTAGATGATGAGTCGTGAAAACCTGCAACCTTCAAGCAGCTTCACAGTATGTTTTAAGAACTTTAACACAGAATATTGAAGTGGAATTGGAGGAATTATAAATGACTGAATTTCAGTATGGAAAAATTCAGTAGGTAATGGTATTCTGAGAAATGAAGTGATCGTACGTAAACTGAAGGTTCATTTAGTTAATATAAAGAAATATATACCTTTAGTAATATATCTTGGTGAAATTTTAAACGTGCGACTGGAACCACATTTCCTAATCAATCTCATTCCATCTCGTCCAATCAAAACCCTAAGCCTTTCCCTTAAATAAGCTTGCTTCCTTCCCTTCCACATCTAGTTACGCATCCCTCTTCCATCCCTTCTCCACCTCATTCTGCGTTTTCCTACCTGGGGGCAAGCGGAGTTCGAGCTCAGCCCTTGCTAGGGTTCAGACCTCCAGGCGCGTCCTCTGGACATCACGCCAAAAATGCCAAAATTGTGATCATAAGGAAGCGCGAACTCGTGAAATGAAATTGATGTGGAATTATCAGTAGAATTTACTAAAGTAAATCAATATGAGGAAAAATTCAATATAAAAATATAAGAAGGATTATTCAAGATCAATTGTAGAAAATAAACTAAAAGTTAATCTATTAAATATAAATAAAACATACTTTGTAATATTTAAAACAGATATCTGTTTTAAGGACTAAATCTAAAAATGCTTTTCAAACTTTTAAAAAAACTTCTCTTATTTCAAGTTTCTTTGAAGTTGATTTCATCTTTATTTCCAAATTGCAATTTCTGCATCCTGTTTACAAACACAATGCAATTCTACTGAAACGAGCTGGAGGAGGAAGCTATAGTTTTTGTATTTGAGAAAATGTGTTCTAATGAACTGCATGTCTTTTTTTTTAATGAAGTGCCAGGCTGTTTTTACTTGCTTTTATAGCCATGGTGTATAAAAAGACACACACACACATACACAAAGCTGAATTGACGAAGCACAGCTGAGGTTTGGGGGCATTGCTCACAGCTTGAGTTTCTTGTGGCGAACACTGAGCACAGTTTGTGTTTGTTGAGAAGTGTGATAAGCTTGAGTTTTGTTGGAATCCAACCACAAAACTTCAGTCCAGACTGCCTGTTCCCTCTGGAATAGAGTTTGACTCTGGGCCCAAATCAATGGAATCTCATTAACAGAAAGTCATGGTAAAGAACAAAAGTTACTGAAGACTTCAAATTGGCTTCAGTCAATTTAGTGTTAAACCTAACAGGTTTGAGTGGAATGTGCGTCTATCCAATATACTCTTCTTGTTCTGCAGGGATGCATTAAACTGTTCAAACGTAACTGTAAATAAAAAAGCCAGAAATGTTTGTTGAGCAGCAAATCAACGTAGAAGGATTTCTGAAGAATCATGTGACACTGAAGTCTGGCGTAATGATGAAAATTCAGCTTTGCATCACAGGAAGTATATTTTAGAATATATTGAAATGAAAAAATACTATTTTCTTTATGACTGGATTTACTAGCCTGGGCCCGCCCATACTTCCTTTGACGCTACATTCTGTTCGCGGCCAAGCTGCTGTTTTAGAGCATTTCAGATTTCCAAAAAAGTGGGAACCAATGGGAAACGAGCTCCCACACCTCCGGCACGACTGAGCCGGGTGTAACGCGAAAGCAGTTTTGCGACTATACCAGCTTTTAAACATGGCGTGTACCGTGCAGCAACAATCGTTCGACTCTGCTGTTGCGAAAACGAAGCAGAAGTAATTAAAGTAAGTAAAGACATTATACTGCTTTAATGAAGCTAGCTACAATTGGTTACGGTGTCTTCAAGTTCCGTCGCTATGCACGTCATCGGAATGAGTGGTCTGATTGGTCGTAGATTTGTCCAGTAGTGTACAGAGGCATCTGATGGACACAGGTTAAGCCCGCCTCCCAGAAGGCAGGTAGTAAGGTAGCTCTGCCAGACTAAGCTCCTATGAGCTTAATAGTCACGGTAGCCAGGCTAGGATTTACTGGATTTTTAATCAAATAAATGGTGAGCAGAAGAGACTTCTTTTAAAAAAAATATATAAATGCATTTATAAAAAAAGACTAATCATATTTTTTTAAAGGTGGTGTGTATATATATATTGTAGGGCTGTCCCCGAATAGTCGAAGATTCGATGCATCGATATGCCGAGCCTGATTCGACTACCGATCTCACAGTCGAATCTTCGCGGGTGAAAGAGCATCATACCATTTTGGCAATATGGGGGTGCTCAATGTCTAA
>JAUCNO010002542.1:0-11598 GCA_032353835.1 Enteromius viviparus
ACTGGAGCGGGCTCTGGAACTGAAGGGGGCTCTGGAACTACCCGTACTGGAGCGGGCTCTGGAACTGGAGCGGGCTCTGGAACTACCCGGACTGGGACGGGCACTGGAACAGGCTCTGGAACTGCCCGGACTGGAGCGGGCTCTGGAACTGAAGGGGGCTCTGGAACTACCCGTACTGGAGCGGGCTCTGGAACTGGAGCGGGCTCAGGAACTACCCGGACTGGAACGGGCACTGGAACTGGAACAGGCTCAGGAACTACCCGGACTGGAACAGGTACTGGAACAGGCTCTGGAACTGCCCTGACTGGAGCGGGCTCTGGAACTGGAGCGGGCACAGGAACTGGAGCGGGCTCTGGGACTGCCCGGACTGGAACGGGGTCTGGAACTGGAGCGGGCTCTGGAACTACTCGTACTGGACCGGGCACTGAAACTGGAACGGGTTCCGGAAACGCCGGACTGGAGCGGGCTCTGGAACTGGAACAGGCTCTGGAAAGCACACCTCAGGATCCTCCTCCTCGGCCGCCATCCTGAAAGCCAGCTCAAAAATCTCCCGTACTCGTATCGCCTCCTCCCATAAGGCGATCGGAGGTGGAGCCCACGGGAACGGGAAAGCCCCACTCGGCACTCCGTGCCGCAGCTGTGAGCTCAGCGCCGCATTCCGTGGCTCACGGCAGCGCGGAGATGTAGGGTGCCGATGGTCCGCACCTAATCGCGAGGCAACTTCCTGGCTGGGAGATCCGCTGAGACGCGCTGAGCCCCGCCAGGATGTGCGCGTTTGTTCCCTCGAATGCCATCCTCTATTTGATGTCTTGTTCTGTCATACCGGGTGCCGATGGTGCGTGCGTGTGGAGCACAAACGGAAAACACGAAAGAAATACTGCAAAATTATTTAATAACAGAACTCCAACAAAACAAAATACTGTCGAGGCAGTAAAAAGGACGCACACGAGGATTCACACCAACATAACAACATTAACAAGACATGATTCACAATGAAAAGACACGGGTATTTAAAGATAGTCAAATTAGAACAAAAGTGAGGACAGGTGGCAAAAACACAGGTGACACAATCAAACTGATGAGGGAGAAACCAAAAAGACAGGACTAAACCAAAATACACATGGGGGGGCACGAGACAAGAACAGGAACACAATGTTACATAATATGTGTTAACATATATTTAATTACTTGTTCATATATAATTAAAAATAGTAAAGATCACATATTTAATATAGCATTTGTATAATATATAGTAAATTATATACATTAATATTCATTAAGATATGAAATATTTGTTTATATTAAAATATGTATGTACTGAATCTAATATTACTTCTACTGTATTACCTTATGTTTAATCTAACCTGATATAATAATTTAATATTATAACAGAATATTTAAATACAAACTATATAGCTATAATATATAATTTTACATTTAAATGTTTTAAAGTGAAAACTGTAAAACTGATTAAAAACTGTAAATTGTAAAAAAAATAAAATAAAAAATGTCCATTATATTTCTCCAAATGACATCAGCAGCGGTTAACTAGTCTTCCTGATAAATCAGTACTTCCAACCCAGTCTCATAGCAATTCGTAGATATTTTACGAGGTGGCTAATTAAACGTGTTTATACAGATTTTTATGATTATTTGTACGAAATTTTTACCCCACCCCTAACTCCTCCCCTAAACCTACCCATAATTTGTATGAATTACCCACAACAAAAAATACATACAAAACTGGTCATGAGAGAGCCTTGGTACTGCTCTCTGTGTTTTATGGTCCCAATATCTGCATTGTTTCGACTTCATCTCAAGACCCCTGGATTCTGCCCCACTTAACCCGTCTGCTTCTTTCTCTTAAGCCATAGGGATGGAGTACTGGGGCTTCTGGTCCTGACAGGGGGCAGCTCAACCAGTGAAGAATGGTCCAGGCAGCTGGTGTGACTAAGCCATGGCTTGTAAGGATGGGGCGGAGTGGCGTAGACTGTGAAGGCAGGGAGGGAGGTAAGGCGAATGAAGAGTGTGGGGGGGCGCGATCAGGCTCTCCGCAGAAAACAGTGTCTTTACATCGCACCAACTGTTCACATTTTCAACGCCGACCCCCTTTTTTCTTCTTCCTGCCAGAGCTTTGTTAACAAAACAGTTTACTAAGCACTGGTAAGACATGTGGTTAATAAAGTGCAGAGGGTGCCGTCAAAGTCCTATGCAGTCCATATGGACCACACCAAGCATCCGTATTGTCCTCCTGTCATTAAGCTACTTAACAGTCCCTAACTGCATTAGATCACTAGAAAATAACAGCACATGCTCAACCTGATGCTTCTGTCACTAAAATACCCTTTTTAGGCATTTTTGTAAAGGAACAACAGGAAACTGAGATGTCATATGAGAAACATACCAAAACCTCTATATTTCTCACTCAGTCTTCGCTATGATTTGCTCATTTGTGAGGTTGTGATCTGTTAAGGGTAAAACTGACCTAACAATGAGAACTGTTGGCATCTTTTTGGCATATCCTGCCAAAAGCCATAATAGTTTTTACTGTTGTTTTTACTCAATTTTTATACTTTCGTATTTTTTAAAGAATCTTTTTAGGCATTTTTGGGCATCACAAGTCACTATAGTTAAAACTTTATTTTAAATATTTTAAAAATAATATACTTTCTTCTGTGGAGCAATATTTAATAAATTTATAACAACATGAGATCACAATAATAATGGCTGATTTTTCTTTTTATATAATGGCAGTGTATAAAAAGAGTAAATAATGGCTTTTTCTTTTATAAGTAGTTTACAGAATGAATTTTGATAAACAGGCGTTTTAATGTTTTCTTTTTTTTAAATATTAATATATATATATATATATATATATATATATATATAATTTTTTTTCTTAAAATAACATTTAGTATATATATATAAATAGTATTGTATTGTATAAAAATGTAAAGTATGATATAAAATCAATTAATCAAAAACAGAGATTTATTCCTTCAATTATGCTGAAATATTATCCGTTACATAACAGAAAATTAACCATTTGAAACACAGTGTTCTTCTGCACTTGTAATGATATGACCAGTCATACAATTTGACTTTTAACTAGATCATCTTTTCCTTATTCACACAGTAAGATACCCTGGGGAGCTGACAATAGATCCTTTGAGAGAAGAAGGGAGGTCTGCACTGGCCAAAGGTTAAACAGGGCTTTTGGCTGGTGATAAATCACTATTAAATGAGGCCTGCATTGCGGCACATTGTCGTTGCTCACTTTCAAACCCATTACCTTCTGGTTGTAAAGCTGACACAGCTAATGAACTGACTGCTTTGAACTGGGGCCACAATATTGACTGGTTGCTTGGGGCAGATGTCTCAAGTCAAGCGACTAGTAAATGTACATTTGATTAAGAAAGACTCTTCGGGTCTTTGGGGGTGGAGATATTCTGAGGGGGTGAGGTTGCTTGGATAGCAGGGGGCTAGTCTCCACTTAATGAAAACACTTGAGGAAGTTCATATTAAAACAATTGAGCTGACTGAACCGGGCTGATGAAAGAGTGTAAAGCATGCTGTTTGATTTTGTGGAAAGACAAAAGGCCGCTAATGATTAGCCAAGACACAGTCAGCTCACTTCCTCTCTGCTCTTCTGGTGCTGATGCTGGTTTTGATGGGTTTGATTGACATTTGTGAAAAGTAAAAGAATTTGGGGTTTAAAGATAAGGTTGAAAATTAATTTTTACAGTTATTGATTTGATCTATTAAGGTGTTTATTTATTTGAGGTAAGCATTTATTTTTTGAGATTATTTTTTGTGGTTATTTAAAAATGTAAACGTTTAAACCATAATTAAAAATGAAGAATTTTCAAGTGTTTGTTGAAACATGAAGCAAAAATATATAAATTATTTTAGTTTTGTATACAGTGTTTTACAGATTATTTTTATTTAGTTTAGTAAAATTAATTTGTAGTACACTTTGCACAAATTAAATGTATTTCAAATACGTTTTAGTATTTTTGTTCACTATGGAACTGGAATCTGTTGGTTTACCATTTATCATCTACTGGTTTATCAATGACATTCCTACATTTTTAGGTGTGACTGAGACACAACAGTTAGAATATTATTGAATATATTTGTTCATTTGCATTCTTTTGACACCTCTATAGCAGATTTAACTGGCAGATTAGCCTATAGTAAGCCTATTGGAGGAGAAGGCTCTAAAAGGAAGCATGACTAACTGTTATCTTGTGCTGCTGGTGAAGGATGGGGAACTGGAGCAGTGCTGATGTGCTGATTAGCATATAATTGGTCCTTTTGTATTAAACACAGGGAATTAGCCTACTGTTCAGCCTGCTGTTAGCAGCCTGGTTTCCTATTCACTTACAGAGAGAGTGAACACATGGCCTGCTGGGATGAGCTGGCATCGGAATATATATGAAGAGTTTATTTTCAAAAACATAACTCAGTTTTTTTACATTTTCAAAATCATGTCTTTTATTATGTTATCATGTTATCATTGTGCTAGTTAGTTGTATTTTTATGTATTGTTAAACCTAATCAAAATGACCTAACTGCAGTTTGATGGAAAGACATTTAAATAATATACAGATAGATAGATAGATAGATAGATAGATAGATCTTTCTGTCTGTCTGTCATTTAAGTATTTTTAAAATATCTATTTATTTATCTATCTATGTTTAAATAATATATAGATAGAAAGATAGATAGATAGACATAATTTTAATACCTATCTATCCAATATCTATCTGTAACGGTCAGCTGGATGTGCCAGCACAGCCCTGGATGCCACTCCAGTTCTCCATAAACTGTGTATGTGTTTATGTCTGTTTCCACTCTAGGACTCATTCCCATGAACTCATGTCTCCACCCCGCTTGTCAGTTGTCATGGTGTTATTGTTGGCTCCGCCCCCTAACCTAGTTTTGCATGTCCTTAACCCGGATGTTTTTGTATGTCGTCACGGATCATTGTTTCAATGTTTAGCCGTCATGGTCATTCGTGTTCCTGTTCCTAGTTTTGTCGTTTGGATTACCCGTTGCTGATTACTGCTTGTATCTGGATATTCTCTCTGTCTCTACCGAAGGACCCTGATCTACGGTATTTGACCATTGGCTTGTTTACGTTTATTCTTTTGTCTATGCCTCTACTGATTCTGATTGCCGGTGTTTGATTTTTCTGCCTGACCCTGAGTATTAATAAACACTGCTTTTGCACTTGAACCCGAACTCTACTCATTTGCGACAGAATGATTCGTCATACAGGGTTCAGCGGTGGTGAATGCTATGTCAAGGAGTTTATTTCCATTAGTCACCATGTGAAAGCAGAGGAGGACTTTATCAAAGACAGTTTTATTTGTGGCTTGGATTTTGATGTGCTAAACCATGGGCATTATGAGGGTCTGAGCTGGTCGCTCGAAGAGCTGATAGATAATGTGCTTTCCATCTGCGGTTCATCATTCACTGTTGGGGAGGTGGAAAGGGACGATCGCGCACGCGGCTCGGGACAGAATAATCGCTGCGTCGCAAACACTGAATCAAGCCCGTGGATTGGTTCTCGCCGCGCTATTCGGCAGGGTCCGCTCCCGCGTTCGTCACGCAAGTTCACCTCCAGTGGTCTCCTCATCAGACGCAGTGAGGAAAATTCAGGGTATCTTACAGCTTGCATTCAAAATGGCTGTCGATGGCGAGGCGCCGCGCAAAATGGCCACCGATCGCGAGAAGCAGCGCGAATGGACGACCGATCGCAAGATGCAGCACAAGATGGTGGCCGATCGTGAGATGCAGCACAATGGCGGTCTGTCGCGAGACTACGTCTACTATGGAGGAGGATCTACCCAGCCTTCTGCATCCTGACTCTGTACAGCCATGCCAGACCTCGTGGGTTTCAGTATCAGTTTTACAGCCAGGAGAGCTGCTTTCACCAAACCCTGTGGTTCCTGGTTCGATCCCTGAAACGCTAGTGACTGGTTTTGACATCACAGCACGACGAGAGGTGTCGTGTTCAGCTCAGCCAGTCCCAGATACACAGCCTGATGAGCTGTTGAAGGCCTTCATGATTTCCACCCCTTAACTAACGGGTGCTAGCCCGATACGATACAAGGGGTCGTCGGCTGCTCCGCCCCAGTGGACTTCTCCGCTGTCTGGCCCGTCCTGAAGGACGTCTCCTCGGCCTGTTCCGCCCAGTTGGACTTCTCGGCCACCTGCCCCACCCTGGAGGTCGTTAATGCCGGCTCCTAGGTCTGGGACGTCTGGAAGCCACCACTTTGAGGGGGGACTTTGTAACGATCAGCTGGATGTGCCAGCACAGCTCTGGATGCCACTTCAGTTCTCCACAAACTATGTATGTGTTTATGTCTGTTTCCCCTCTAGCACTCATTCCCACAAACTCATGTCTCCGCCCCGCTTGTCAGTTGTCATGGTGTTTTATTGTTGGCCCTGCCCCCTGACCTAGTTTTGCATGTCCTTAACCCGGATGTTTTTGTATGATATCACAGATCATTGTTTAAATTTTTACCCGTCAACCTAGTCGTGTTCATTCGTGTTCCTGTTCCTAGTTATTTTGTCGTTTGGATTACCTGTTGCTGATTACTGCTTGTATCTGGATTTTCTCTCTGTCTGTACCGAAGGACCCTGATCTACGGTATTTGACCATTGTCTTGTTTACATTTACTCTTTTGTCTATGCCTCAACTGATTGTGATTTCCGGTGTCCAACTTTGTCTGCCTGACCCTGAGTATTAATAAGTGATCGTTCTGATAGTAACGGAGTTTCGGAAGGAGCGGTGGCGAATTAATCGCAGCTGTTTCGCATCTCCTAATCAAGTTCACCCAATCATCTCCTAGCTTCCCGCTATAAATACTCTCACTTTCCTCCTCCTTGCATCTCGCTTTTTGTAAAAACCCTCCTCCTCCCACTTCTCCTCGATCCAGCTCATTCCTCTCCTCCGGGGGGCACCGAGAGCTCGAGCCGAATACCAAACCTTTTGCCCTCACTAGGGCTCAGGTCTCTAGGGTTTGGAGCCTGCCGCTCTACCGGCTCGTTTCACGGACAGCTCGCCAAATTTGCTTTAATATCCCTTACCAAATTCTTTCTCGCATTAATGAGAAAGCGTAAACTAGTGAAACACTGCTTTTGCACTTAAACCGAACACTACTCTACTCATTCGTGATACTATCTGTCTGTCTGTTTATTTAATGTTTATCTATCTATCCATTTATAATATCTATATTTATCTATGTATTATTGAAATAGAGGGATAGATGTTTAAATAGATATATTTTTAGTTTAGTTTTTAGTTTAAGTTTTAAATATCTATCTATCTATCTATCTATCTATCTATCTATCTATCTATCTATCTATCTATCTATGTATTATTTAAATATCTATCTATCTTTAATCTTTCTATGATTCTCTGCTAAGATAGACGTGTAATCTGTTTCTTTCATACTCATCTGTTATCCACACAGTGCTGCACCATTAGTCATCATATTGACCCAGCCATTTCCATGGTGCGCCTGTTGTAAATTTGTTGTTACATGGTGTGTCTGCCACGGTCCCCGCAACATATTTGTTTGGGTTGTGTGTGTGTGTTTGTGTGAGAGTGTGTGCAATGCTTATGCAGGGGAGTGTGTGTAGGGCCTGCCAAGCTGCCCCCCATCTCTGATAAATGGATGTGGTCAGTCTGGGGGTGGGGGGGGGGGTTCACGAGGCCCCACGGGGCCAACAGTGCTCTCGGATGCAGGGATGAGGTGGGCCCACGCCAATTATGGCCTTTTGTATGGGCTAACTTTGTGATTGACATCGGCTCTACCCTCTCCCCATGGACCCCATTTACACATACTGGCCAGTAACTGACCTGCACAGGGGAGGTAACGCATTTACCAAACTCTCAACTGGCTTTTGCTTTAGGCTGCTTGCTGAGTTTTTAAGCAGAGATTAACTTATGACTTCAGGTGAGACGTTTATTATTTTCTCATAATTACACAGCCACATTGCAGGTTTAGTGAAACAAGCTTAGAAATTAAACATTTGCGATGTAACATCAAGTGAGTTGGTTAAAAGTTTCCACTAGTTCAAATGTTTAAAACAACTGTGACAGGCATCGGATAGGGGTCATTAAGGCATCATCTGTAAATCCCACACATTCCTGCTCATGAAGACACAAGCGCCAGCAGCCAAATGATCTCATTGTGGCTTTTTCTTTAATTTTCAATAAATTTATAAGGGTTTGCCTTTTCCTGCCTCTGTCAATGAGCTCTCTTTCTCCGTCTTTTATTTTCTCCCTAAAGACAGCTGAATGAGCATGCAAGAAGATGTGAGCATAATGACCCCGGCAATGGTGACAAAGCCTAATTGGTCACGGAGGCCAGTGGCTAATGAGCTGAAAAAATGAGCCCATGGGTGTGTAATAACTGTATTTTCCTCCATTTCTTCTCCTTTTGTCACAGTCCTGTGTGGCATTTTTAACCAACTAAAATGGCACCAGATGCAACAGGGCTCAGACATTTTGACTTGAATTGGGAAACCATATGTTCAGATAAGTCATGGTTTCCCGTTTCCCACAGGCAGGGGCCAGTGCATCTGTGAGGAAAAGCACTGGTGGCCAGGAAACCCTGCTTTACGACTTTATACAAGAGCTTACAGTCTTGGATGGCATTACTTAGGCATGAGAGGGTTTTTGCCTAAGAAAGGTGAACTAAGCAAGAGAAATGGGGGTGTAATAGAAATTAATTGAGATGTTTGTTTAATTTTTAATTTATTCTTATAGTTTTGCTTATACATAAAGGAATAGTTAATTCTAATCTAAAAATTATGTCACTTTTTTGATGACTGTGGAGTTATTTAAAGTAAAAATGCAATAAAAGTGAATGGTGGCCATCAAACAAAATTAAAATTTTCTTTTAAAGTAGTTTCATATGGCTTTATAAACTTGAGTGCACAGGTTGTATGGACCACTTTCATGGTGTTTTTTTTTTTAACCTTCTTTTTACATTGAGGGTAAGTAAATGGTGTCAGATTTAAATTGACAAAAAGTAATAAATAAATAATAATGAAAATTAAGTCAAATTCAATTCAAAATTAGCATTTTTGTACAGATATTTTATATTAGCAAGCATTTCAGGTTTTTTGAAACCCTTTGGCAATGAAACCCAAAACAAAAGCCACTCTTGCTGCTCACTTTAGATTGTCTGTGACTCCAGTCAAGTGAAGTTATACTACCTCAGTTTTTTTTAATATACTGCACTTCTTGCCCTCGTGAACCTGTTGAGAGCCTCTAAAAGGGACCTGAGGAGTGCTACTGGTTGCTGAAAATAGTGCTGACTGTCGGGCCGAAAAGGGGGAGTCTGCTTTTATTCAGGGCCTAAGATAACAGCATACAGAATGATAGACTTCTCTGAATTGTTTGTTCCTCTCGCCCATTGTTCTTTCCTCCATTCAATGAGTCTCTTAGCCGCACTTGAAGGGGGCCGTCACAGGTAGGAAGGCAACTGAGCTTATTCCCAGCACATGCTTGATTGCCTCCTTATAGACTCTCACTCTCAAGGCTCTGAAAGGCCTTGGCGGCCTGGTGAATAAACTACTGCTCGCTTCCATAAACTTTTTCTCCTCCCGAATTTTCCGAGGATGTGAGCAGAGAAGCTCAGAGCCAGGCTCGGGGGAAGCGCCTGAAAAGGGAGTCTGTTTGAGAACCAAAGCCCACCGGGTCCACCCTCTCTGCACACACACAAAGGACAAGGGTGCATCAAACGCTGCCCACCAAAGAGCAAACTTCTTGTTTGCAAACGGCAGGTACGAGTCTGTTAACGAAACATAGCGAAACTACTTTGTACAAAATATCTAAACGTTCCAGGATTGCTGCCATTGGTTCTCGCTGACCATTGTGCTTCTGTTGGGACTCTGATAATGAATGAACCTTGAGGGAAGATCTCATTTTAAATTCAATTAGCTCAGACTAGACCTATACATATAAGAAGCCGTACAATGAAGGATTGTTGGTTGAAATCAGTCCATCTTGACTGTCTTGTCTCCTTCCTGTGGATTGTTCTTCTCTTGTTAATGAGGAGAGACTGACAGTGGGACATGCTGGGCTTTGGTACCAGATCTTTGAGTACTTTGACTACATGTTAACTATTACCTCCAAAGTCAAAGGGTTTTAAGCTAACAAAACAATGCAAATGCCGACAAACGCGCTTTTACAGATCACATGAAAGGATTGAGTCATGTCAGGCCAAAGAGTTAGACAAAGAAATCACATCAAATCTTGGGTAAAAAATAACAACACTTTTGGGCTCTAGAATAACTGCTTTTCATCAGAAACGTCAAAAATAATCCTTGATTTTTTTAATAAGAGCATCACTTTCTAAACTTAATAGAGCTTCGCTGGATGTTTGAGAGATTGAAGAGCAGTATTTATCATTTATAAAATGACTAATGATGTTTTAATGTGTCTACGGTGGATGTGTCGCTTTGTGATGCTTACATGTTCTCCACCAGTGTAAGGAAAGTTGTAAAGATGTCCATCAGAAATTTTAAGTAAGTTTGATTGACATTATCTTTAGAAGGAAATAAACTCTGCTTAAACATTCTCTTTATGTGCTCTGTGTTTAGCTGTTGGACTGTGACCTCTCCATCTGTTCAGGCTAATCTGGCCATTATTTGGACACTAGCTTCTTTCTCATGCAGGATACACTCAGAGTCAAAGTTTGACACAAAAGGCATGGTGCTAAATTAAAAGAGATTTGTAAACACATCAACTGAACTGACTTTATATAACAAACAGTGTAATTATTACTAGTGACAGGTATCTAGATGTTTATTAAATGTAAACAAACTGTACTTGTTCATTTGACATTGCACAGTCAGTCAATTTAAATAACCACTAGTGTACTGTAAAAAATAATACATAATAAAATTGCGTAATAAGATTTCATATAGTACTTTTACAAATGTTGTTTGACTGCCAGCCACTTTTTCTTTAGTTTTATAGATTAGTCCCAAGTCTTAATAAGATCAGTGAATGCAAGTCTATTCTTTTTTAATGCTAAAAATATATATTTGTAAAAAAAAAAAAACCTATTGGTCTATTTCTGTCTAAAATATAATAACAATATTAATGGTTTTACAGAGGGAACTATACATCTCTAATATTCTATAGAGTACAGTACTTTTAATACTAATTTATATTATCTCTATGATTATATATATGTTTTTAAATTAGTTGTAGAACTTAATGTATGTGTGTGTGTGTGTGTGTGTGTGTGTGTGTACACACAGAATTATGTAAACAAAACTTATTTTGGATGCAATTAATTGCTATGACAGATATATGTACTGTGTATTTCTATTTAGTACAGTGGGTACCGAAAGCATTAAGACCCCCCTACAGTTTTCACTCTTTGTTATATTGCAGCTATTTGCTAAAATCATTTCAGTTCTTTTTTTCCTCATTAATGTACACACAGCACCTCACATTGGCAGAAAAACACAGAATTGTTGACGTTTTTTGCAGATTTATTAAAAAAGAAAAACTGAAATATCACATGGTCCTAAGTATTCAGACCCTTTGCTGTGACACT
>JAUCNO010002543.1:0-11596 GCA_032353835.1 Enteromius viviparus
TATATTTACGTTACGGTTAATCAAAACCAGTACTACATTGAGCAAACGACTCTTTAGAGACGATTCTGTTTTTCAAATGAATCATTTAAGTTAAAACACATGAGATGAAACAGAGTCTGAATCAGCATTAATTGAATGATTCACTGAATTCATCTAATGATTCATTTGTGTTGAACTGTCACGTGTCTACGTCAGTTACGTACAGCATTCATGACCGCAGCCGCAAAGAGTTTGCTAAAATGGAAAAGTTTTTAAAACTAAAGGCGTTGCAGACTTCTGACACGTCTTCAGATCAAACCAGATCTAAAAAGGAGCCAAACAGAAAATATGATCAGTCCTACCTCGATCTTGGTTTTATTGGCAGCAGAGGTCCAGAGGGTGAGGAAGTCCCGCAGTGTCTTTTGTGCTTAGAAAAGCTTGCAAGTGCTAGCATGAAACCCTCAAAACTTAAACGGCACTTGACAACAAAACATTCTGCATATGTCAACAAAGGTCGATCATATTTTCTTCTTAAAAAAGAAGAGTATCTTCGTCAACAAAAAATGATCACAGGTACAGCCAGCATCCCACAAAAAGCACTTCGAGCCTCATTTTTAGCTGCATATCGAATCGCAAAATCCAAAAAGCCACACACCATAGGAGAGGAGCTTTTGCTGCCGGCCTGTATAGACATTGTTGAGGAAATGCTGGGTAAAGATGCCGCAGTAAAGATTGCTAAAGTTCCACTTTCTGATAATACAGTACAACGGCGTACTGAGGAAATGTCTTCTGATATACGCGAACAAACAAGTGAAAAAATCCGCAATAGCGCTGCATTTGCTTTACAACTTGACGAAAGCACAGATGTTGGAAAAAGTGCACAGTTGCTGGCTTATGTCAGGTACATTGACTCCACTGACATCGTTGAGGATTTTTTATTTTGCGAAGAACTGAAAGAACGAACGACAGGAGCTGATATTTTTGACTGCTTGAATGGATACATAACGGCCGAGGGCTTACAGTGGGAAAAATGTGTGGGCCTCTGCACGGATGGAGCAGCGGCGATGACGGGCAAGAAAAGCGGTCTTCTTGCCCGCGTAAAGGAGGTTGCCCCCTTAGCTACTTTCACCCATTGTTTTTTACACCGAGAAGCCCTTGCATGTAAGAAACTGCACCCCGAGTTAAACGACGTCTTGCAGACTGCTGTAAAAATAGTAAATGCTATTAAGGCTGGCGCGCTCTCATCTCGACTTTTTGCATCGCTGTGCAGAGAAATGGGCTCAGAACATCAGCACCTGCTTCTTCACTCTGAAGTCAGGTGGCTATCGCGGGGCAATGTCTTAACTCGTCTGCTTGAGCTGCGAGAAGAGGTCTCGCTGTTTTTATCAAATGTTAATTCTTCTCTTGCTGTACACCTGTCAGATAATGAATGGTGCACGAAGCTTGCCTATTTGTCGGACCTGTTCTCTCATATAAATGAACTGAATAAGAGCATGCAAGGAACATCATCATCAATTCTAACATACATGGACAAGATCGCAGCTTTCACCAGCAAGCTGAAATTGTGGAGATCCCGAGTGGAAAATGGGGTGTGGGATATGTTTCCATCACTGTGCCTCATTGACAGTGAACGCATCCGGGAGACTGTACATACTCACCTCGGCGCGCTGATTCAAAAATTCCATGAGTATTTTCCCAATATCGAAGGTAAGACATTTTTGTTCTATTATTATTATTATTATTAATATTATTATGCATATGTTAAACATTTAAAGTTTAGTCACCATTAGTTTACTTCATTGTAATACTAAATTTATCTCTTTCTATCAAATCAATAATCTGTAGGTATGGCAGAATGGGACTGGATACGGGATCCCTTTAGTAGTGCGGCGAGAGAGCACTGTGTCTTGACAGGAAGAGCGGAGGAGGAGCTGATAGACGTGGCTTTAGACAGGAGCCTTCAACTTCTTTTCAGAGAGTCAAAAAATCTTGGACAATTCTGGGTGTTTGTTGCCAAGGAATACCCCAACCTAGGAGCTGCTGCACTCAAAGTTTTAGTGCCCTTTTCTACCACTTACCTATGCGAGAGTGGATTTTCAGCTCTGACAGCAATGAAAACAAAATACAGATCTCGTCTACAGCCATCACAAGATATGCGTGTCAGTCTGTCCAGAATAATTCCTAGATTAGATATGTTGTGTTCGAAGAAGCAGGCACACCCTTCTCACTAATGAATTTCCTTTGCTTTCTTTTAAGCTTTTCTCTTCTTAAAATGTATGTATTTTTAAGTAAGTATTCAGTAACTGACTTTGTAACTCAGCATTCAGTTATTCCTCTTACATCTTAGCATTTTAACACAACTGTGTTTCTCATTAGCTTTTTAGTATTGCAATGTTTAAACTCAATTCTTATGAAGCAAAATAAAAACTGCTCTGTTAATGAGTTTTGTTTAGTTTTTTTACCCATTTTTCCATATTAAAATATTATGGTGGGTCTTGAGATTGACTTATTTGCATCGGTGGGTCCCGGAAAGAAAAAGTTTGGGAACCCCTGATTTAAATGAATGACTTCATTACTCACTCGTTAAACCATACATTTGCTGCCACCTACTGGCGGGTTACTTTCAAATGTAAAAGCAACCTATCATTGCATTTTTTCCTAACATTTTTAATTTGTATATTAAAAAATATATATAAAACACTAGGCTCATAATATAGTTGTAATTTTGCATTGTTAATGCCTGAACAAATCACAAATTCTTGATGTATGAAACTTACCACTGCGTTTGATGACTGAGGATCTACAGACATTGAAAGTCCAAGGGACATGTTGACAACCCCATCCGGCACTTTGTTCAATAAAAAAGGGAAATATTTATTATCACAAATAATTAAAAACTATTGTCCCAACTAACATATTTGAAAGCATTTTATATACAGTGAGGTCAATAAGTATTTAATCACTCTGTGATTTTGCAAGTTCTCTAGAAATCATAGAGGAGTTACAATTTTCAGCATAGGTGCATTTCCACTGTGAGAGACAGAATCTAAAAAAAATGGAAATCATATTGTATGATTTTTAACAATTTATTTGGGAACTACTATATCACATAAGTATTTGATCACTTGCTTATCAGCCAGATTTCTGACCCTCAAAGACCTGTTATTTTGCTTTTAACCAGTCCAGCTACACTCTGCTCATGATTCTAAATTAGTAGCACCTGTTTGAGGTCGTAAGCTGTCATAAAGACACCTGTGCACCCCACAATCAGCCAAAGTCTAAGTGGCAACATGGACAAAACCAAAGAGCTGTCAAAAGACACAAGAGACAAAATTGTAGACTTCACAAAGCTGGAAAGGCCTACGGGGCAGTTACGGGGAAAAAAGAACAACTGTTGGAGCAATTGTCAGAAAATTAGTTGGTTTACATGGACCCTCTTAATGCGATTATAATAAGATTTTGACAGTATTGCAATTAAACTTTAACTCATGTAAATGCAATACTTTGATTTAAAAAAAGCATAATTGTATTAACATAGGTGGCATACGCAGATCTTAATCAAAATATACAGACATATAAACACCTTAATCAAATTATTGACATGTATTGGATATAATCGCATTATTCGTGCACATGTAAACATGATCAATGGAAGAGGCTAATGATGACTGTCAATGTCTCTCAGACTGGGATTACACCTAAGATCTCTTCTCGTGGGGTATCAGTGATGCTAAGAACAGTGAGCAATCAGCCCAGAACTACACGTGAGGAGCTGGTCAATGCCGTGAAGAGAGCTGGGACCAACGTTTCCAAGGCTACTATCATTAATACACTAAAAAATCATACAATGTGATTTCCGGATTTTTCTTTTTAGATTCTGTCTCTCACAGTGGAAATGCACATATGCTGAAAATTGTAGACCCTTCATGCTTTCTAAGTAAGAGAACTTGCAAAATCACAGGGTGATCAAATACTTATTGACCTCACTGAATATATACATATGAACAGCAAAAAAAATAACCAAGTACCCTTAATGGTCAGTGGCCTGCAGTTTTCTCTGATGACAGAACAGTCATAAATCTTTCCTCTTTGAGTTTGACTGTCTTGTATTAAAGGATCACTCACAAGCAGACTATAGAAGAAGACAGGAAGAATATAAGAACAAGCTAAAAAAGAGAATTTGTCATCTGTTTGGTTTGAGTAATTGTGGTATTTCGAGTGAGCTCACCTTAAATCTTTCTGTATCACTTTATACCCAAATCCAGTGTTTTTATTGATTGTGAAGGTTTTCAAGGGCACAGGATCAATGTTGAAGGCCATTAATGAATGGCATACTAATATGTAAAAGAAAGGAAAAGTAATTAAATGAATTATGAAGTACTTTCCTCTGTAAGAATTTGTTGCAAATATTGCGATGAAAAGTAAAATTCAATTCTCCTTCTGACCAAGATCAGTGACTATACTTAAACTTCATATAAATAGAATTTGTTACTCTATGGCTTAGTTTCATAAGCCTGAATTAGGCCATAGTTTAATCATGACATTTATGTTTTATTTATAAAGGTGCTAAAGAAAATATAATACTTACTATAAAACTAAAATGCTTACTTTTATGATCAAAGTTCTCTGTCTTTTAAATGCAGTATATAATGCAATCCAATACAAGGATCATTGAGAGATTAACAAATAAGCATTCTTAAAATACTCGCATCCTGTTTCAGTCCATGTTTACTTTATAAAATAAGTAAAGATTTCACAGCAAAAAGATTTTTACAATAAAAAAATATACATATTTTACTTGCAGAAAAAATAGAATTGTACAAGTGAAGAAAACGTTTCTGATTACTATCTTAAAATTTCAGGGTAATTTTAGTAAAGTTTATCCCACAAATTTAAGTACACAAAAATTTTATCTTACCATAAAACAAACACAAAGGCAACAGGAAATTCCAGTCCATTTCTGCATTGAGGTACAACGAGATGTAGAGGGTGGACAAAATAGACTGATACGTGTTGAGCAGCAAGCTTGAGTGAAGAGTCTTAGGTGGGACAGAAAGAAAAATCAAAATAGTGATTCATGTGACTAAAGGGGAACTACCAGAGAGGAAGTAAGATTCTATCATAAAACCTCTTTTTCTTCAATGTCTCTCTCCCCCCCCCAGACCATTTTCAGCATTTTGGAAATACTACTTTTGCATCTTAAAGTCAAAATCAGCAAATACTGATATAAAAGTAAGTGAAACAGAAATGGCAAAATGCAAGTTAAGATTAACTAAAACGTTGAGCTGTTTAAAGAGTTTCATAATAGATCATATCCTACAGTTGCAATATATTATTCTGTCATAAGTGTTGCTCCAGTCCATCTGATGCCACTTTTCCAGTGGTGCAGGTGCTGGAGCCCAATTGGAAACCAGCTACACTTTTTCACTCAAAGTACCCAGACCCTGATTTTGAACCAGCCCAGAAAACTTGCTGTTCTCAAACAAGGGAACCTATGATGTCAGTAGGCACTGTTTTAACTACAGACCGCAATTTGAGCCATTTGGCTTTTTCAATATGCGGTGGCTACCGACTGACCAATCGACATCCACAAGAGCAGTTAGAGAGAGTCAGAATTAACCCATTTTCTTCTTGTACTCTCCTAGGTTCACAAACGATAAAATGTGTTGCACAAATTCAGACATCTGTGTTGTGCTGTTCTGTTGTAAGTAATCTTAATGATCCCTAACTGCATCTACTTAGAAGCTTTTACTTTCGCATAGAAAGTAAAATTCACCATTTGGGCGGCATTACGCACATATTAACAGATGGTGACAGACAGGCGTGTTTGAATGAGCAGTTTTGGCCCAGCCTGGATCAGCCTTCTCTTTTAGAATAAATCATTTTGTGGGAGACTTTGAGCTTTGTAACTCTGCAGATCTTACACATGCACAAACAGCTGCATAACATACTAAAGGAAAGAAAACCTATAAATAGCCTCTGATGACTGCTTTGAGTGCGGAACTTGTAGGCAGAGGTCAAGCGAGTCAAACAGGAAGCTCTTTGACGCACATAACAATGATCTTACTGTTATGGATGTGTCTAATTCTAGGAAATAAACCTGATCTCAAAGAATTCTGTGTAATGTCCATGTGTTAGTATCAAGGAATCATCCAAAATTCTGTGATGGGCTCATGGAAAAGATTACAATGTAAGACAGTGACAGGCATCAACCGTGATCCACGCACGGATATTTGGATTCAAATATTGGGTAATAATATTGCCATTATTGCATATGTATTGGGTTGTGATTTTTCAATGTGAACTGTCACAACAGTTTTATTTATTTCACTTTATTTATAAATTTCTAACACCTGCCCCTAAACCTACCATCCCTTAATAAAACGCATGATAAACCAGCATATACAACTACCAACATTATTTATTAAAAAGTATTAATATTCCAATTCTTCTGAGGCAAAAGGATTGATTTGTGAGAGAACGTGATCACCATCTCTCTGTCCGCCGTGATTCATCTTTGCTGCTGCTTCTTCTTGCTTTAAATAATGGTGCAATTCAAACATGTTGCCCAAGTAGTGCCATTTTAACTAGTCTCAAACTTTGCTCTTGAAGGACTAACGCTGAAAGGATTCTAATCTTTATGGGTTGTTGTTTTTCTAAGAAGATTTAGTCGATGATCATTAACATTAAAGGATAAAACGATCGCATGTATGTGGATGCATGCCAATAATGGAACAACGCACATGAAGTGCTTGAGACATTTACAAGCTATGGCTTATGGTCCAGTCAGTTGGAATATGCTCTTTTGAAGGACAGTTTGCAGGTGCTGTTTGAAAAATTTGCAGGATATATTTTTTAAGAGGCTTGATGACTGTATCATACAGTTATTTGTGCACTGATTCTGACTCTCCATTTTGCAGTGCCAATTTTTACCACAAGGTGGCAACGGCTGCGTTGCAAATGGAAGAAGCTTCCGACGTCTGACAGAAAAGGACACTTCAGGTAGCTGAAAAGGCATTAGAACTAAAGCTGCACAATCTCATAAAGGACAGAAGAGCAAAACTTGGACATAATGAACAATTTTGTTAATGAACAAAATTGACAGTCTTAAAGATGATAAGAGGAATCTGAACAGTGTAGAACAAAAGTTTCAGAAAAACATTTCAGAGTTAAATAAAGAATTCAATCAACTTAATGCTGAATTAGGAGTACTTCTGTCTGAGGAAGAAAGAAAGGCAGATAATGATAATGTAACGAAGTGGACTGACAACGGAGTAAGTGAAAGGTATATACAGTTTATTTACAGGTTGAGAGCTGACTTCCAAAACAAATGAGTAAATCATATTTAGACAATCGCTGAAGAATAGCTTAAATAAGAATAACTTAAACAAATCAGTTTCTTGTATTTCAGGAAGCAGAAGGCCAGGAACAGAACAGATGAGACTTTCACAACCACACCACAATCCAACGGAGACACAGAGGGAACACTGAGGACTTGGAGATAGGCGGAGGATCAAGGAGCACACTAGGAGAGAGCAGGTAAGACAACAGGTAAGTATTAGTCACAAACATTAGTCCACTTCTGGTGTGTACGAGCTTGGACAGGAGTTGGAGGGATGTGTGTGCTTTTATGTGGTGTGGCTGAGTAATCACAGGTGGTGGTGACAGGTGCTGGTAATCAGAATTCAGGTGACTGGGATCTCTGTGAGGGGGTAAGGGTGGAGGCTGGCCTGGGCACAGGTGTCTCTGTAATGGTATCCCCTCCACCAGGCTCCACCTACTGAACAAGACCCCTCCGACGCCGTGGTGGTCAACCTCGGCCCCAAGGTGCAAGACGAAGGGGATGGCTAGCATGGAACTCCTCCATCAGCATGTCATCAAGCACATCCTCATGAGAAACCCAGGACCTCTCCTCGGGGGCATACTCTTCCCAGTCCACTAGATACTCCAGCATGAGTTAAGAATTTTCTTCACCTTGTAGATTGTGCCCTCCTCAACAAACATGGGAGGAGGGGGTTCCTCTTCCCCAGGCACTGTGGGGACAAGAAGAGGGTCATGGTAAGGCTTTAATAGGGAAACATGAAATGTAGGGTAAATTCTGTAGTTTCGTGGAAGTTGCAACTTGAAAGTGACCGGGATGATCTGCTCCACAATTGTGAAGGGACTAACTGGGACTTAGCTTCCTACAGGGCAGGCATAGGCCTATATCCCGGGTGGAACTTGATACGTAGGAGCTTTGGATCGTCAAGAGTCTGCGTTAGTCTTTTGCCTACGCACTGCCCTTTGGAGATGTTGATGCGCTTTGTCCCAGACCCTCTCGCTCTCCCGGAACCAGTAGTCAACAGCGGGGACATCGGAGGGTTCCCCAGACCAGGGGAAGAGGGGGGGCTGGAAGCAGAGTATGCATTGGAACAGAGTTAGTCCAGTCGTTGCTTGTCTCAGGGAATTCTGAGCATACTCGGCCCAGCCCAAGTACTGGTTTCAGGAGTTCTTGTGGCCGTTGCAGAAGGTACGGAAGAACCGCCCCACCTCCTGGATCTTATGCTCAGTATGCCCGTCTGTTGACTGTGGGGGCCATTTTAGTACAGTGAACTCATTGTCATGTTCATGAAACCAATTTGAAAATATTTGAGCTTTGAGACATGTTGCATTATCCTGCTGGAAGTAGCCATCAGAGGATGGGTAAATGGTGGTCATAAAGGGAAGGAAATGGTAAGAAACAATGCTCATGTAGCCCGTGGCGTTTAAACAATGCCCAATTGGCACCAAGGGGCCTAAAGTATACCAAGAAAACATCCCCCACACCATTACACCACCACCAACAGCCTGCACAGTGGTAACAAGGCATGATGGATCCATGTTCTCATTCTATTTACGCCAAATTGAATGTCTCATTGAACCCTTTGAATGTCTCAACAGAAATCGAGACTCTCCAGACCAGGCAACATTTTTCCAGTCTTCAACTGTCCAATTTTGGTGAGCTCGTGCAAATTGTAGCTTCTTTTTCCTATTTTTACTGGAAATGAGTGGTCTTATGCTGTTGTAGCCCATCTGCCTCAAGGCTGTGTGTGTTGTGGCTTCACAAATGCTTTGCTGCATACCTCGGGTATGCAAGGTATTGTAACGAGTGGTTATTTTAGTAAAAGTAGGTCTTCAATCAGCTTGAATCAGTCTGCCCATTCTGCCCATGGAGGCAGCTCTTCTATGGACTCTGCGCTGGTAGATGCTCTGCAGGGATGGCAGCGGAGTCCTGATGATTTTCTAAGCAGTTGTTATCACTCTCTGCAGGCGTTTTAGGTCCATAGCAGTGGTGCTGCCATACCAAGAAGTGATGCAGCTTGTCAATGTGCTCTCCACAATGATCTTGGCTGACATACTGAACTCAGCCTTCTCAGGAAGTACAGCCACTGTTGAGCCTTCTTGACCAGCTGTGTAGTGTTCAGTGTCCAGGTGAGGTCCTCACTGATGTGAACACCCAGGTATTTAAAGTTACTCACCTTTTCCACTTGAAGCTCCCAGATAAATAGTGGCTGGTGAGCCCTCCTCTCTTTCCTCATGTCCACTATCATCTCCTTTGTCTTACCAGTGTTGAGGGCAAGGTTGTTTTCCTCACACCATGACAGCAGGCCAGCCACCTCTCTCCTGTAAGCCGCTTCGTCCCCTCCAGTGATGCGACTGATCAGAAGAAAGGAACTAAAGGATACAGTACATTAGAGTGAAAAGATCCCTGGTAAATGCAAAATTCTCCTTAATCAAAAGATCTAAAAACACAAAAAACTATGGTGGAGTAATGCTCTAACTGTGGACGAATTAGAGCGGGCTGAGACTGAACTCATTCGTTTCCCTCAAAGAGAAAAGCATGCCTATAAGATTGCGACTTTGCAAAAGAATAAAGCTCCAGTTAAAAGAAGTTGTTCTATCTACAAACTGGAACCAATGCTTTAAAATGGTGTATGGAAAGTAGGAGGTAGACTGGGTAGATCTGCTTTGCCGGAGGAAACCAAACGGCCAGTTATAAGACCTACGAATTGCCATTTGAATTATTAATCATTTATTAAAGAGAATATATACATGAAGAACTTGGATATAGTGGTAGGAACCGTGGCAAGACTTAGACAAAAGTATGGGATTCCAAAATCAAACTCTGCAGTCAGAAAAGTCATAGCATAGTGCTTGAAATGCAGACAAATGTATGCCATTATACAGAAGATGGCAGATTTGCCTGAGGCTCGTGTAATTGTCAGGTGCGAGAGAAAAACCCAGAGGCAAAGGCAGATTAACAAAGGTTTGTTAAAAAATTAAAAATGTCTTTAGCGAACAATAACTCGGGCAGTCTGTCATCCACAATCACTTCAGCAGCGCAGAACTGGATAAATAACAGAAGAAGTGAAAAAACTCTTTAGGGAGCGGCCGGCGAGCAAAGTCCAGGCAGCGCCACGAAGAACAAACTTCTCAGCCGGTTTGAAGAGTGATGAGCAGTCGAAGACAGGTAATAGGTTGACTGAGCTAACGCAAGAAAATCTATGCAGTTGACTAGAACACAAACAGGAGAAAGCTTTCTAGACTTAACTTTGACTTAACTAAAGCACACACAGAGCAGCAACCTTCAGGTTTACAGCGCAATAATCTGGCAACAAAGACTAGATTCAGACAGGTAGATAAAGAGAGGGTAATCAAAGCAAAGAGGGGAAACAGGTGCTGCATAATCAGCGCAAGCCCAGACTGAGATAACGAACAGCTGAGAGGGATAGACAAACAACATAGAGCAGGGGTCATCAAGTTCGGTCCTGGAGGGCCGGTGTCCTGTAGAGTTTAGCTCCAACCCTATTCAAACACAACTGAAGCAGCTAATCAAGCTCTTACTAGGTATACTTGAAGCTTCCAGGTAGCTGTGTTGAGGCAGTTTGGAGCTAAACTCTGTAGGACACCGGCCCCCTAGGACCGAACTTGGTGACCCCTGACATAGAGGGAAGAGAAATATGACAAGAGTCAAACCCGACTCATGACAGTAATAGCAGACAAGCCTCCTTTTACTATGTTTCTCTTTGGCTCTCGGCGAAGGTGGTCGCATCTTCTCTCCCTCTCTTATCTCTCCCTTCTTGGTCCTCTTGTCATGTGAGTTCTATCTATGACACTCTCTTTGCCTTGTTCTTCAAACATAAAGGAATTATGGATCAACCGGTCTCTGAATGCAAGTGACACCATCTTCTCGACGAGAAGCCTGGGTTTAGGGAAACCCAACTGTTCTGCGGGGACGTTTGCAGCTGGATACATGATGGACAGGGTGGGAGAAGTGGCGCGTTGTAGGCATATTTTCTTGGCCACAGAAAAATACCCTTTTACAGTATTGATGCATTAGAGCAAGTAGCAAGGGCCGAAATCGTAAAGGGACATTAATTTGCAAGGCAGAATCAGAAACTCATGTTATTTGTGTAAAAGTTTTATTAACTCTACGTTAACTCACATAACTGAACACACACGTATAAATACACTCACACAAAGGGCAAAGTGCAAGAAAGGCTTAAGGGTAAGCCATTAAGAACAACTAAAATATAAGTTATGAAAAGAGAGTCAGTTGACCACCTGTAAAACCATCAGTTCCATAACTAATATTAAA